>PVIJ01013301.1:0-45699 GCA_004024925.1 Scalopus aquaticus | reverse complement strand
GAGGATAAGGGCACAAAATGGAAGAGAGGAGAATACAGGGGACCATGGAGATGGATCACGGGTGAATTGGTGGTGGGCTACCCAAGGGGAATACAAAATGTAAAAGACATAAATAACAATTAAAAAAAAAACATCATAGGGGAATTGGCTTCTGGGCCGCCGCCCACACAATTTCCACCACCAGACATGATATAGGGTCCGGAGGTGGTAAAGCCAGGGCCATTTAGGGCAGCTAAGCAATGCGAGGAAGGTCAGCAGGAGCAGCAGAGTGAAGCTGGTTAGAAAGCTCTGAAACTCAGAGTCCTGTGGGCAGTGACTAGAAAGGAAGGAAAGCACTGGGGTCCTGGAGTAGTCAGAGGCATTGGGCCTGCAGGTGGACATCTCTAGCCCATATACAAAGTTGTTTGGGGCTCTTGCTGCCCAGGCCCCACCCAAGAACTTTCACACTGGCAAGTGAAGCTTATATTGGAGAAATAATTGTATTTAGGCATTTGGGGAATTAGTTCCTGGAGGCTGCTGTCCAGCCCCAGGGCTCATTCATAGTTGATTACCAGCAGCCGCAGGCCCAGGCCCCGGAAACTGGAGATGGAGAGGTTGCCGAGGTTCATGTTGCTCAATGCTAGCACCTGTAACTGAGGCAGCTCCTTCAGCAGCACCTCCAGTTTCACTGGCCTTAACTCAAATGGCAACTCCGGCACCCACAGCCTGGGCCTCCTGAGTAGACGCAGATCTTCGACACCTGCATGGTCAGACCAGAAGTGCAAGAGCTCTAGAAGTGCCTCCCTGCAGATAAAGAGCCAGTCAAAATAGAAAGAGAGAGACCAGCAGGAAGAGCAGGCAGTTAGTAAGAGATCCTAGCAGAGAAACTGATGACTATTTTCAAATCTCAGACTGAAGATGAATGACTCAAGAGTCTTTGGAGGGCAACTGTCAGTTGTGAATGGGGAGCAAATGTACTTGTCTTATCAAAAAATAGACTGGAGGAGTAAAAAAAAGTAATGAAACAAACATAGTAAGACCTGAACATACATTCTCTTTCTTGATTCTTAGCTATGTCATGTATGTGGACTTAATATAATTGTTCATATTTTATTCATGAGACAGTTGAAAGTCAAAGAGGTTAAGTAACTTCTAACATTACAAAAGTAAAAGTGACAGAGTTGTGGCTACAGTCCAGACTTCCTGCCTCCAAGTTTGGTGGTCTTTCTGTATTAGAAAAGCAGGACCAATGAGACATCCCCAGTGAACTGCTGGGTTTATGCTGAGTTTATAAAGAGACAAACAAAAGTTAGTTTACATATGTTATAGGGTGAACTTCCCCTTTTCCTGGGGACCACCTTCTTATGATAAACCTTATAAAGAAAGTGAGAATGTAAACAGGAGAATGAAGAAAGAAAAAAGCAGTAAAAGGAGAAATGAAGTCTTGACAATTTTGTGTTCAGAACACAGTGTGGAGGTAGGGAGTTCCGTTGAACTTCTCAAAGGCTTACTTATTCCCTTCCCATGGTAAGACCTCCAATTCCCCATTATAAAATGAACAAACTCTTATGGCCCCCATGTGGGTCCTTGAAAAGACAGAAAGAGGCAGGAGACCCTGTGCTCTTGGAGTTAACCACAGTGTAGGGCACTGTCCTAATTAGCTTGTTCTTATTCAGTGCCGCATGCCTTAGGGTAAAGGAGGATTTGGTATTAAAATACAGGCACATTTTTTTGCCTTTCCCTGGAAATAAGCTTAAGGCTATTGTTCCTGGAGGGTCATAAAAGCCGGCTCTGGTAACTCTGATGCTGCCTTTCCTTAAGAAATAGCTCCTCCAGATGTCCAAAAATAGATGATCGGATCGAGAAGATGTGGTACATATACACAACGGAATACTATTCAGCATTCAAAGAAGATAAACACATGCAATTTGCAGCGACATGGATGGAATTAGAGGGAATCATACTCAGTGAAATAAGCCAGAGAGAAAAAGAAAAATATCGAATGGTTTCACTTATAACAGGACTATAGGGAAACCAAATAGGAGAGAGATACTCAGCGGGGGGTGGGGAGAAGGGAGGATAAGGGCACAAAATGGAATAGAAATGAATACAAGGGACCATGGAGATGGATCACGGGTGAATTGGTGGTGGGCTACCCAAGGGGAATACAAAATGTAAAAGATATAAATAACAATTAAAAAAAAAAAGAAAAGAAATAGCTCCTCCTCCACTGCTGGAGCACCATAGTTGTGGGTGCCCCAGACTCAGTGAAAAGTTCAGAAGAGGCCTGAGGACAAGGGCCAGGAGATTCATGGTCTCGGACTTACCCCTTGTGGAACTACCACCTTGTTGTGGATGTCGGTCTATAGGATGCTGACTCATTCTATTTCCATAGCTATTCCCTTCATTTTTGAAAGGAATAGCTTTCTTGAGTCCACACTGCCTGACACAGTCCCTGACTGTGTCAAACAGCAAACCCCACAGTTCTTGGTCTTCCTCTCTATTCTATTATCCAGAAGGTTTCAGAAGCTGAAATAGATTTCAGGCCAAAAGAGAGCTGAGGAATGCAGAACAATGCTGGGCTGTGGAGCACCCTTTCTCTTTAGAAAATCAGCCTTGATAGCATGACCTGAGGCATCACATAGATTCTTCACAAATGGTAATTGCTCCTTTGGCCAGTTGAATTGTGGCAAGCTTTAACCCAGATGTTCCCCTTAAACTCTGCTTTGCTCTAGCCTAGCTTGAGATGTCTGGCTTTCGCTAGAGAGGGCTAGGATCTCTGTGTAAGGAGACTCCCTTCTGGCTTTCTTCCCTGCAGTTTCCACCACTTGCGCTCCATCTTGCCCACAAAGCTTACCTGGTTCTGGGTTTATCTCTGAGCAAAGTAAATGAAGGTCAGAGGAGACAGAGTAAATATTTCTTAGGAAGAATTCTTCTCACTGCCTGCAGTAAAGCTCTCAAACCCTTTTCTTCTGTGAATCTTCCTTACAAAGGCCTTTGTTCTCTCTCAAATGTAGGTGTGACACCCCATTAAAGGGAAGTTGGGGGAGCCAGAACAAGCAGCAGTGTACTTTTTGAACCTCTTAATTTCTCCCAACTCTGCATGGTTCTCTCTTTTTCCTCTTAACCTATTTCTTGACTTCCTCTTTTCTACTCTAGTTTGGGGATTTCAGTTCTCACGACTTTTATATCATATCCTCTTGAAGTCTGAAAAAACAAACTTCTCCATTTTCCAGGAGAGTTTTCTTTCTTCTTTGCGATAAGAGGACTCACTATCACTGACTGATTTCTATCTTACCTTTCCATTTTACCAATAAACTCCATCTTAACTTTAAACTCCTTTGTAACAGCAAGATTGAAGAGGGATCCAGAATCGTACTGCCGGGAACTTAACATTCAAATTGAGGTTTGGAGGAGGAGAAGGAAGAAAAAAGAGAAAGATGGAAGAAAGAGAGTAGTAGGATCATCTTTTCCAGAGATGGACATGTGGAACCGTTGGAATCAGATCCCAAGTCTGGTTTTTGGTCATTTGGAGAGAGGGAGAGAAGATTCCCCCAAAATTCTGACACATATGGTGCTTGATTTAACTGAAACACTTTTAAGATAATTTTTCCCCACCTTTGTTTGGAGTAACAATGATATGAATGTGATTATGGAAATATTAAGGTAATTCACTTCTTGTTCCAAATATCTTTTTAAAGTATTTCTTTTTATTTTTTAGGGTATTATGTCACATTTTATTGAGGTGACATTGGTCTACAATTGGTATATGACTCAGTGATGTAGGATCACCCTTTTCAGATACATGTCACCACACCAGACCCACCACTGAAGCATCCATAGTCCACCACCTCACTGTGTTGTTACCTCTCCTCTCTTTTAATGGAAATTGTTTCTTGTATTAGTGGTTAGCAGGGGGCTCTAGTGTGCTGGTCGGGTGTCAAAGTGCTAATTCCCACCTCGGTGGAGAGGGTTCACTTATGATTCAAGTCAGTCACATATAATTACAATCTGATTTATTAGGGGCACCCTCACTATAAATAATAAAATAATATATAATGATGGAGGAGACATAGCTTCCATTTTCTAACTCAAGGGTAAAACCAGATGAGGAAGTGGGCCAAACTTCCATGAGCACAATAACATAACATAACCATGAGAACAATTCCTAGGCACCAACCCCTCAGTTACAAAACATAGGAAGGTGCTAGACTGCAAAGATATGGAGACTGAGCCCATTGTAGAATCTCAGGTCTCTTTTCTAATGCTAGCTAGCCAGTGGACGGGAACCTTCCTCGAAGGTGAGCCCCTCCCAAAAGAAATGAGAGGATAAAAGCCTGACCTGCCCCCACAAAGGGGCAGCCCTTTCTGCCTGCTTGTGTCTGTGCAAGTGTCCTATACTTATTTGTCCCTTTTCCTAATAAATCTGTTCTTTATAACTGAATCTTTGCCTCGTGGAGAAACTTGCCGCGTGCCGCCAAAGGGAGCTCTGGTGAAACCTTCCCCAAAGTGGACCCAAGGACCCCGCTCCGCTCTCAAATCCGTCAGAAAAACGACATCAATATCATGAAATTTAATGGGCAGTGAAAAGGGGATAGATCATAAACCATGAGGAGTCTCCCTGTATCAGCTCACAGGAAGGGAAAGTGCTGCTTCTCCAGACAGAATTTCTAGCTGCAGATGCCCAGTCTGGAGAAAGCGGCAAATAACCCAAAAGTCTGGAGTCCAGAGTGCCTCAGATTCACTTGTTTGAGCTTCAATGTTTATTATACTGCTTCAGAGGTGAATTATCAGAACCACTTATTTGTTTTTTGGGACTGACCTCTCCAAACAGCTCAACTTTTATCTAACTTTACTTCATGTATCCTTATAAACAAGTGGTCACTTTCCCTAGTGTAAGTCACTCCATTTCAGTTACACCCATTTCTTCAGCATCATTATAATATCCACACATATAACAGGAAATTGAGTGAGAAATAAAGGCAGGTAGATGGGAAGTCCCTAAGGAATATTTTCCTATTTGGGTTTGGAGACTCATTTCATTGCATGATACCTGTCTCTACTTCCTCCCTCTCTTCTCCCTGCCATCTCTCTTTTTTCTCTTCAGACCCTTGACAGCACAACTGCAAAGCCATAGTCTCCTGCCAAAAATGCTTTCTCTCTTCTTTAGAGAAAGAGCTGATTCTGAGTGAAATAGATGCATTAGGGAGACAAATTTATTCCTCACCACAAAATGACCCCCATGAAAAAGTCTTTGAGAAGTTCTGGAAAAGCTTAGCAAAATCAGTAGCATTCTCTGTTCCTAATGCTTCCCTAAAGTAGAGGGAAAGCTTAGGTAAGTAACATATCTAAACTCATTGCTCTAAATTATATGCCATTTTATAAACATTCAGTTTTAAGCACTCTATCATCTAACATCCTGTACTAGATGAAGCGTGTATGTCTTTCGTGGGAAAACCAGGAAATAAACACATATTAATACAAAAGGGGAAAAGAAGCATCTAAATTATCTATCATGCCGTTCTATATTTAAGTTAGCTTATGTAATTACATTGGTTCCCAATCTGCCACTCAATGACATGTTTTATCTTTTATACATTTTAAATATAAGCCTTCATGTAATTTTTATAGTTACTACTTTAAGCAACTGAGCAGGAATCCCTTCTATGTGGGTCCCTTACATGCATTTCTCCTCCACAGTATTCATTTCTGATTTAAATCCAGCTTTATTTATTTATTTATTTATTGGCCTGCATTGCCATGTAATACTGAAACTAGCTGCTTAGCACATAGCTGTTGTTTCCAGGAGGGAATGTATGGTACTGCAGAATTTTTATGTATCCTGAAGTCAGCAGAACTGTGTTCTTCACTTATGTAACCTTGAATAGCACACTTGGGTCTCATCTATAAAATGACTATGAGAGTATCTACCCCAGCTATGCCACAGAATTCATGAGGATGAATTGAGAGAGTATGTCAAAGTGTCTCATAAATGATAAAGCACTTTACAAAAGGAATATATTAATACTATTAACTGAGATCAATTACATGCTAATGTATAAGATCCTATTCTGATCAACCTCATTTATTCATGACAGTCACTCTCTGATGAAAGTCTAATCACACACTCTATTTTACAGATCTTAAAAAAAACAAGAAGGAAGGTCAAATAATTTGCATAAGCTTACACAGTTAGTGATAGTACTTAAATTTGAAACCAATGCCAGAGTGCTGGCCTTCCTTCTTTATAGTGGAAAGTGTGGTCGCTGGAGTTAGTCTGCCTGGGTTCTGTTATCATCTCTAAGTGCCTGTTTCAACCTTAGTAAATTGCAGATACCATAACACTCACCTGATCTCCTTGGGTTGTCATGAGTAGTAAATACAGTAATTTATATGAAGGACTTAGAAACAGTACCTGGTACAAAACAGTGGCTCAAATGTTAATTCCTTTTACTATTGTCTAAAAGAGCAAAGCCTGTGGTGGTGAATTTGTGTATCTAAACTTCTTTAATATATTCACTTTCTCTTCTTGTAATATTCTATGTGCCCCACGCTCTTAGTTCTCCCCAAATCTTGAACAGACATAATGTTTGGTTTTACAAATAAATCTTACTTTTTGAGGAAGATTCAATGTCTGGTCAGGGTTTCAAGACAGCTAATTACTACCAGCACTCATATTGGAGAAAATACTGACTTTCTACTTTCATTTCCCCGAAGGAAACCGCTAGCCAGTATAAATATTTTAAAATATCACATTGCTGTATTCCTTTGAAAGCTTAAATGCTCAAAATAAAACAGAACATAACAAAATTTTTTTATCTTCTTGCTTCTATCCTAAAGGCTTTGAAAAGATTGCATAGAAGTTGTAGTTATGTCAATTTAAAACTAAGCAGAGTTGTGAAACAATCATGATGTTTGGAGTTATAAGAAGAGATCATTGAAGAGATAAGAAGAATTCATTGAAAAGCTAGGTACTGCACAAAAATATTATTTTAGCAACCCACGATATGAGGTTCTGACACCATGGTGGATATATTTCCTGCCTTGATTACTTGTTCTTTTTGGGCCCTTTGCTCTTCTCAACTAAGGAAACTTAGTTGAAAGTCATGTATCCTGGCAGCAGGAAGAAGTTTTGGATTTTAATGAAAGAATTACTGGTTACCAGAGAGAACAAGGAGAAGGGGCAAGCAATGGGGGAGGGAGGCAGGTGGGATATTGGCAAGGGTGGTTTGTTGGAGGGTGAATGGAACGTGCACATATGGAGGAGCAAAAATGTAACCCCAAAATAAAAATTTAAAACACACGAACAAAAAAGTCATGTATACTGGGAAGGGGTATAGGGTTTGAAATCATCCTAAAGAGAGAACATAGGTGAGAGGTATAGGGCAAGATCTGCCAAGAAGGACTAACAGAGGAACTTGACAACTTCTCACATTAAAAGAATAGAGTTGTCATACTGGGACACCCATTATAAAACTCACAAATGCATTTCTATCTTTTAAATAGGGTAATCTATCTCTTTGCCAGGAAACTGTTCTAAGGCAACAACCTAGAGGGACTATTATCGCGTACTAGTAGTGTTCGGACATATTGGATATTTTGTTTTGTTTTTGGATTAAATGATGAGTCCTTATTTAAGTGTATGAAATGTCATCATGGTGAATCTTTATGAAAATTTTATTTTTCTCATAATAAAAACTGGAAATAATGATAATGTCTAATAAAAGGACTGGTGGTAGATAAAAGAACCTGGTTCCTGAGTACTACTTCTGTGAGTGGTCATTATTGTGTGGTGGTGACTTATTTTTCTTCTACTCTTCCTTCTGAAAATTCCTTTTTATAATCCTTTATAAGTCAACTTTTAGCTATTTGGAAGGACCATTATGCTTCTAGGAAAATATTTACCACATCACAGAAAAATTTCAACCCATACAATATTAGTTGATCAGAATGTTATAGTTCCTAAAGAAATAATAGTAACAAAACTTGCTATAATATCAGAACAAGTCTGAAGTTATGATAAATAAAACATATATGAAAATAGTTGTATTATAGTGATAGAACCTCAGATGTTCTTCTTTATTTTTCTTTAATGTTATTTTAACATTTTTGGCAACAGATAATAATTAACTGTCATTTATTCTTTTGAACTTATTTTATCCCCCAGGAAATCATTTCTCTAATTTTTAGCAGAAGGCGTTCTATTATCAAAAACTCAGGTAACTGACTCAGCCAGTTTTTGGTAACTGTTCATTTTGGTAAAAACAATAGTACTTCGAAAACTACTCTTTTGAATCTTTTGATTGCCATTGTTATATATGGGATTAGGGATTAGAAAGGGCATTGTGTAAAGGGAACAATACATGTCTGCATGTCTCCATACTATAATTGTCCCATGGAAATTTTTGAGATTACTTTTAAGTGTTTATTTTTTAGGAATGATCATATCACAAAAATAATAGTCAAATATGACAAGAACCACAATCAGAGGAAAAATGTATTTCCTTCTTTTATTTATAGGCAACTAAACACACAGAATGACATAATTATTTGATCAAAGAACTATTAATATAAATGATCAATTAGAAGATAGGAATTCTTATAACAGAGGAATCATAAGAACTATCTAGAACCCTACTGAAATGTGTATTCCTTAGTTAATATGCACTCTAATTGCCAAAGAGGAATCCAGCATATCCACATATATCTGAATAAATAATAAATAGGTAGACCCATAATTGGGTCTAGACTCATAACTGAAGATTTGGATAACTATATAATTCAGCTTTTTAATTCAATTACACTGACCTTATAATGAAGGAATCTTCTAGTATGTGTTTGTTATATCATGTTGAAACTCCCAGAACTTTCCTCAGGGCTGCCTTTATTTCCTTGTTACGGAGACTATAGATAAGGGGGTTGAAGAGTGGGGTCACCATAGCATAGAATAAAGTCGCGACTTTCTGCATCCCAGCAGAATGTCCAAGTCCCGGGCTCACATACATGATCATTAGAGACCCATAAAACAATGATACCACAGCTAAATGAGACCCACAGGTGGAGAAAGCCTTATGTCTCCCAGTGGCAGAAGGCATACGCAACACAGCTAATAGGACAAGAGTGTAGGACCCAAGGATAAAGAAGAAGTTACCAAAGATAACTAATGAGCTTAGAGTGTAGCAAAGCAGCTGGGTTCTTGGGGCAGAGGCACAAGCCAATGAAAATAGTGGCCCTGGATCACACACAACATGGTCAATAATATTTGGACCACAGAAGGGCATCTGAGAGATGAGAGCAATGGGGGCCAGGAACCACAAAAATCCACAAACCCAGCAGATGATGACCAGTTTGGTGCAGAGATGGACTGTCATGATATTGGGGTAGTGCAAGGGACGGCAGATAGCAAGGTATCGATCAAAGGCCATGACAGTCAAAAGGAAGCATTCAGATGTTCCCAAAGAGAAAAAGAAATAAAATTGGAGGAAGCATCCAGCAAAGGAGATGATCTTTTCATCTGAGAGGAAGTTGGCCAACATCTTGGGGACCGTAGAAGAGACATACCAGATCTCTAGAAAGGAGAAATTCCCCAGGAATATGTACATGGGGACGTGGAGTCTATGGTCACACCACAGTGCACAAACAATGGACCCATTCCCTGTTATGGTCAGAACATATGTTGTAGTGAAGAGTGAAAAGAGGAGGACCTGAATCTTCCATTCAAAAGAAAAGCCTAGGAGTATAAATTCTCTTATAAAAGCAAAACTGGAGTGTAGCTCAGAGGCATTCATGGTGTCAGTAACCTGCAAGGTCAAGAGACATATTTTTACATTAGAACCAGTTTCAAATGTGTTCTTTTGTAAGAATGAGGAGAAGATAATGAATATGGGATCATTTTTCAAAAGAATATCTGTTAGGAAGAAAACATAGTCTACTTGTTTGTAACTATGTCCTTAGAGTTTTGGGCACAGTGGGTAAGTGGCTGCATAGAAATAAGCATTTGTCTTGTTCTAAATCTTGCCCTTACTTTGCTGCCATGATAGAACTAGGTGAAGTTAAATTAATTTTCTCTGCATTTCTGCTATTACTGTTAGCATATGCATTCAAAAACATGTAATTTCATAATGTTATTTATCGACTTGACTTTTAATCTTGCGATTCTGCAGTGTCTTCTGTAGAAAACAATGGCTTAAAATTTTTGCTTACTCTTTCACATGTACAGAAGTTTGCAAAATAAAAGCTAGGTATGGGACTTTATCTTTTGAAATCTTTTTCATAAAATTTTGGGATTGGTTTTTCTTATATTGTCTAAAATAGAAAATTCTCACTCTGTGACAGAAGTCAAATACTTTCTTTTGTCATGAATAAATGTGTGTTAGCCACATTCTCATGGGGAAAAAATGCCTTGTGTTTGAGTTTCCTGAATTTTTTTCATGTGTGTAGTATGCATGGATGTGGGCCTGAGAGTTGTGACAGCTTACATTTTGGGCACAAACAAAACTTACCAAAAGGAATTTTTCTTCCAACCAATTCTTCACTATTGCTCTGAGAAGTCTTTCAGAATGATTTGATAGAAGTTAAGTTAGTGATTCTTTTAGTACCATGAATCTTTTTAAAATCCTTCAAAAGACATGTTACTAAATCAACATTAAGAAATTATGGAATGAAAGGAGATTGACTCAATATCATCAAGATCCTCTGCAGTGCTCAAAAGATAAAGCTTTGGTTTTAGCATTGAGCAAATCTCTGAAGTACATGTTTGAAAAATCATGTCCTCTGCTTCCAGCTAAAGATTTTTATTTCTGCACAAAGATTAAGAATACTCTTTCTTTATCACATGTTCTCCTGAGATTTGGCCTCTATAGCGTTAGGAAAGTTCTTTTGCTCCAAGCCAGTGGATCTTTAAAAAGTTAATAATTACACATCCTCTGAGGACTCAGTAAAGACTAGTACCAACTAGTTCCAACTTCTCGGAGGCAGTATTATTTACATACAGCGTGCCCATCTGAAGTATTGACTCCAAAAAGCTTCCTGAATACACAGTCAAGGGCCAATAAGATACCATATATCACCAAAAATTCTGACTTAGGATTCAGGAACATTCAAATATTGCTGTGTGAATGTTGGAGGATACAGAGGTGATGAGCAGAGTTGAATGAAGAAAATGTTGAGAACACTGTAAGAGAGTGGCAATGGAAATTTGTAAAATTTAAGAATAGCTTTTATTCATTTTTTTCCTTAAAATCATTTTTTTATTATTCATATATTTTACATTATTGTGTCTTCCCCGTAGGTTACCCACCACCACCGATTCACCGGTGAACCATCACCATAGTCCCTTGTTTTCTTTTCTCCCACTTTTTGAGCCCTTATCCTCCCCCTCCCTTGCTGAATGTCACTTTCTTATTTGGTTCCCTTATAAAGAATAACCTTTAAAAGAATGGCATGGCAGAATCTGTTAGGTCTGAGAGAAAAGAGCAGGAATTATCAGTACTAAAGTTAATTGACTGAAACCCTTCAGAAGAACATGTAGTTCTCCAAATAATATGAGAGAGTATTTGCATTCATTGGCTAGTGTCTCTTCATTTTTATCTTAAGGCCTTGGGAATCTACATAGAATGACTAAAACTGGTAGGTGGAAATGAAAGTCCAGACTATATCCTGTAAAATCATTGAGGACATCAGGATTTTTTACCCTAGGAATAATGGTCTGGAATATCTAAACATAAACTCCTTACATTGAAACACTAAAGACCTTTATTGCCTTTATTGCCTTTACTACTCCTGTCCTTAGAAACTCCTAAAACACAGTGACTATTGACTGTTTATTGATGATTGATTACACAAATAAGTGAAAGTAAATGGGTGGTGATGTTACCCACATCCCACTGGACTAGATTATTCTAGACTCCTTCTGGGCCTATAGCCTAAGACTTTTAAAGAAATTTGAAATGTTTCCAGAACTTTCCAGACAGCATTTTTAATTTCCTTATTCCTGAGACTATAAATCAAAGGGTTGAAGAGTGGCATCACCATTGCATAGAATAAGGTCATGATCTTTGGCCTCAAGGTAGAGTGGCTGGACCCAGGGCTCACATGCATCACCATAATGGTTCCATAGAATAGTAGACCACAACCAAATGGGATTCAACGGTTGAAAAGGCCTTATGACGACTGGATGCAGAAGGCAACCAAAGCACAGCAAGTAGAACCAGGGCACAGGAGATGAGGATGAAAAGGAAGATAAGGAGAATGATGAGGGAGTTTAGGGTATAGCTGGTGAGTTTGGTCATGGGCGCAGGAGCACATGAAAGGGTCATCATTGGCCCTGAGTCACATACAAAGTGATCAGTTGTGTTAGGGCCACACAAAGGCAGTTGGGAGATGAGAATAGCAGGCATCAGATACCAGAGAAAGCTACACACTCAACAGGAAATCAGTAGGTGGAAACAGCATTGTCCAGTCATAATGGTGGGGTAATGCAAAGGATGACAGATGGCAAAGTATCGATCAAAAGCCTTCACTGAGAAAAAGAAGCATTCAGTGGAGCCCATGGAAAAGAAAACATAACTGAAGGAAGCAACCAGTGAAAGAAATGGTGTTGGTCACAGAGAGGAAGTTGATCAGTGTATTTAGAGCTGTGGAATTCATATACCAGACCTCCAGGAATGCAAAATTCCCCAGCAGGATGTACATGGGGGTGTGGAGGTGCTGGTCGCAACACACAGCACAGATAATGGCTCCATTTCCCATAAAGGTCTGGAGGTAGATGCTGGAGAAGAACATAAACAGCACAACCTGAATCTCCTTGCTGCAGGGAAAACCTAGAAGGATGAATTCACTCACTAACTCAGAAAGGGATCCTGATCCAGAGATGTTCATTTATTCTGTAAACGGCAATGACACATTATAGTCATGAGGTCAAACCCAAACAACTGAGCATGACATACAATGTCCTTCATGATCTAATTTTTCTCTACTTACTTAACCTCATTCCTTCCCTATGCCCCCTTGAGTCCTATGCTACAGTAGGAATAGTTGCACTTCCGCCAAATAACCTGCTGTCTTCCCTACCTAACATGTCTGTTGCTTCTTCCTTCCTTCTTGCTTTCTTTCTCTATTTGTGCATCCCTTCTGGGTCCCTTCCTTTTTCTTCCCCCTTTTTACTTATTTATTGACTTTTTTTCCTGTATTTCTTGTATTTGCAATTTATCCTACTCACTGATTGTCTCCTTCATGAACTATCACTGGATTCCACAATCATGTACTAATTCTTGTTTTGCCATAGTATGTGTGTGTACACTTAGATTATGCCCTATTGTAACTGATCATTTCTTTCTCTTTACCAGTCTGTGCATTTCATGAAGGCAGAGGTTCTGTTTTTCACCTCTGTATTATCAATGCCTAGCACAGTGCAGTCTACTTCATAAATATGCCAATGTATTTGCTGAATCAACATTAAACAAGTGTATCATTTTTTAAATTAGATGGAATTAAAAGTTGCATTCTAAAAGCTATAGTATTTTTCTACAGTGCAAGGTCAAGAGACCTTGAATTTATGTTACACATCATGGACATTTTTTTGTATGTCTTAATTTATCTATGAGACCCTATATATTTGAATCTCTGAGTAGAGATGTCAAGGGTTAACCATCTTGGATGCTTTTTCAATATCTAATATGTTACCTTTTGGCAAATTTACTTTGTTTTTGCTTGTTAAATGAATATATCATTACTTCTGCCTCCAGTTAAATCTTAATTCAGTTAACTTCCCACTTGGAAGGAAAGAACACTTTCATTGGACCTTCTACCAGGGGCAGAAGGGGAAGAAATGAATAAGGGCAAGACCAAAGAGGAGGTGGTAGGCTAATTTGGCATCAGATTAGGGGGAATATATGTACCTGTTTGTCCTAGATGGTCCCAATTTAGCAAAGGAAACCCTCAGATGCAGGGAAACAGGGATAAGTGATCATCTTATATGAGATCCCACAGCTGACCCACTAACCTTAAAAATGCATATATCCTGGTCCCCTGCATCCTGCCGAAGCCCTTTCCTTTTTATTAGTTCCTAGAGAGAGAAAAAGGAAAGGGCCTCAATATGATCCATTAGAGTATTGAGAAGACACATGGAAGTACTGAGAAGACATTCTGGAACAGCAGCAAAGGGCTGCCCAGATTGTTTGCCAAGGACTGTTAATGTCCTGTGCTGTTAATTCAGCTAACATAATCTGTTGTGGGTTAGTAGTCATAACTGAACTCTTATTTTTAAAAGACAGCATACTGTAATGTACTTAGAGTTGTGGAAAAGCTAGATAAATTAATGTTCAGGAAAATAGGCTCATCTATACTTATCTCAGTCAATAACAAACATCACAACTTTGCCTAGGAACTGAAGTTATTTGGAATTTGTCCTTCAGGCCTTTTGCCTAGGACACTAAGAACAACAAAGATGCAGCAATAAATTATGATTATTTCTCTAGATAAAGGTGAGGGATACAACATAATTTCTGTAAACCTGGGAGCTATGTCTGAGAGGAACCAAGTCAGCCTCAGTATGAAAAGTGCAGATTCCCAGGACCTTCCCTGAAAACAAACCCCATTTTGTACAATCAGCACTGCAATGACTGGCAACGGTTTCAGCAGGGGAGATGTCCTGGTGATGGCGTGGGTGAAACTTTGGGAGGAGGTTCCAATTTTTAATTTGGAAGAAAGAATCCAAGTATTACCTACATTAAAAAATCTAATCTGAAATGGAGTTCTGGAGAAGACTGTATTCTCTGTCTATATTTGTTTAGTATTTCCAGAGATTTGGTCCCTCAAGTATTTAAAAAAGTGGCTTTTTCTCAGTAATCCTTTGGGCAGGCTAGTCTCTCAGGCCAGTATCTGACTTTACCTTTTGTGGTTAGATGCCTTTGGGAGAAGAGCTAAGAAAATAAGTAGTTGTGTGAAATGAGGACTTGGCCAAATATTCCTGAACTCAATGCTAATTATGAATTGTCCTTTACTCTGTAAATGCAAGGTTCCTTAGGGAAAGGTGACAACTATATATCCAATCCCCAGAGACATGCAGAAAGTGAAAAAAAATCTCTGTCGAGTGAGGAAAAGGGTCAACTTAAGGAATATGGAGCTTTGTTCCTAGTGCAGAAAGTAAATCTCACTATGGTACATTTTTGGTTTTCTCAAGAATTAATGGTCTAATATTACCTCTGTATTATTCTAACATGATGATTCTCTCTTAAGATTCCTAAAAATATTCTCAACATTTTCTAAGCTTTTTTAAATGTGTGTATTAAAAAATGAGCTATTTTTTTATTTAGTCTAAGGGACCCAAATAATAGTATTCCAAAAGTAGTTATTTTAACATGCTTCCTACATATTTCTTTTAGATCTCACTAATTGGATTACTTCTTAAAGAATTTCTGGAGTCAGGTGTATCGACAGAAAAATACAACCAGTCTATTTCTATTAGCTGCAAATGAGAAAAAAATTTTGGAGTATAGACCATTTATAAGTCATTGTAGTGGGCTGTGGGGAGAGCAGAGTATCAACAGTCAGTTTTTGTGAAGTCAAGCCATGTGTGTGTATGGTGACTAGGGATGGAGGTACAAAAGGCAGAGTAAACTGAAACCAAGATGCGTTTTCTCTACTTAGCTTGTGAGAATGGCCTATATTAAAAATAAACAAACAAAAAAACACAACTAGAAACTAGTATATCTACCCAAAGAACACAAAAACACTAATTCAAAAGGAAACCTGCACTCCTATACCTATTGTGGAACTATTTACAATAGCTCAGATATGGAAACAATCCAAATGTCCCCAAACAGATGAATGGAGCAAGAAGATGTGGTATATATATATAAAATGGGATACTACTCAGCATTCAAAAAAGATAAACTCATGCTATTTGTGGCAATATGGATGGAGCTGGAAGGGATTATGCTAAGCAAAATAAGTCAGCAGGAAAAAGATATCAGATGGTGTCACTTATATGTGGCATATGTAGAAACAGAACAAAGGGTCAGGAAAAAGATAAAACTTGCTAACTGACATAGATCTAAGGCATCCAGCAGGCCTTAGATGTGGTGGTGGGAGAACTATGGGGACGACAACTGAGGGGAGAAATTAAATACTGTACAAAAGTGAACAATGATGTAAGAAAATAAATTTAATAAAAATAATAATTTTGTCTAGTATGAGTTCTTCCATCTGAATGTCATTGGTGGCAGGTATGCCTAGCTTGCCAATTATTGGCTTATATATTATATCAAGTGGAAACATTTCCATCTTGTAATGAAGTGAGGTAAGTGTTTCCAAACTTTGTGTACTTTGTGGCAGGTGAACTTCCCGTTGTGATGATTTTTTTATTAGCATCAAGTTTGCAGAGATATGACCCACTCTATTTCACAAATTGGGAATTCATTGGAATCTTCTGCTTTCTTGGACAAACATATTTAGCATTAGATTTCTTTTCTATGACATTTATATTCATTTTTAGCTGACCTATTCCTCCTTTTTGTTGCTTGAGGAAGTTACCGTCCCCGCCATTGGACTTAGCAACCAGCCAGCATTTCTCCTTTTCTCTGTAAAGGCTCTGAATCAACATATAATTTTAACATCCACTCTTCCTAGCCACAAAACAGAAGAGAGAATAACCTGAAATTTTAAAATTATTAACTTCTCTCCTTGTAAATTTTCCACAGGAGGGTACTAAGTGTCTTTTTTATTCAAAACACCTTAACACTTAAAAGTTCTCTGTTGTTTAACACTTTCAACTATTATTGGGTAGGAGTGTCAATTTATTGATTAATGGATGTGGAAATGCTTTTTGAGAAAAGATAATTAGCCATCCAGAAATTTAAAAGATACAATGACCAAAATTAAAAGTTGAATGGACTGTTTATCAACAGATGAGAATGCATATAAAAATGTAACTGGAGACTGTACCAAAAGAATTTGGACATCAGTGCATTTTGGATAGGCAAAATGCTGAGTAATATTCCATTGTGTATATAGGCCACATCACCTTCACCCACTCATCTGTCACTGGGTGCTTATCTCGTTTCCATAACTGCTGCTGCAGCATACTGAATGCACCGGATCTCTTTGCATTTGCTTCTTCTGTCTGCAGCCTGTGTTGGCTGTCATGCACTACACGTTGTTTTATTGCATAGAGTGGCAGGTAAAATAAAGGCCCCAGAGCTGTCTATGGCCCAATCAGAATAAAGTATTCAAATGAACTTTGCAGATATAATTAAAATTAAGGACTTTCATTTGGGGAAATTAGCCTCAGTTATCCAGGTGGGTCCAATTTAGACACACAAGACTTTAAAAGCAGGGGATCTTTCTTGGCTGCAAGAGCCGCAGGGATGGTAATTGTGAGAAAGAGTTGACTCACCTTTGCTGGTTTTGAAGATGGAGGATGAGAACTACCAGCAAAGAAAAGGGGGCAGCCTTTAAAAAATGGAAAAGGACAGGATACAAGTTTCCCTTAGAGCCTTGCCTATACTTTTATTTTTAGCCAGGTGAGAGCTTATCAGACTTCTGACCTAGAGACCTGTATGAGAGTACATTTATTTGTTTAAACCACTGAATTTGTGATAATTTGTAACTTCAAAGTAGCAACAGAAAAACAGTAAGGTCATTTTTGGCTTAGTCTGTTCATTGCCCTTGAGAAAGTTATTTGTGGTAAATCTGTAAGATGAGGAGGAAGATTTCTTCCTCTACAGGATATTTGGGTTTGTGTCTGTCAGGACACTATTTATTAGGGATAGCCTTAAGTAAAGGCATCATCTATCTATCTATCTATCTATCTATCTATCTATCTATCTATCTATCTATCATCTATGAACCCCTTGGGAATTCTCTCTTAAGGAAATCAGAGATTTGGAGCGCCAGTGTTTTGCTCACCACTCTGGGCTCTGACTGCTAGAAAAATCCAGCATTTTAATGTCATTCTTGTTAGCATTTTGATGATTTATATCTATCTTTTTCTTCTATTGATAATAGAGCCAAGCATTTAGTTTCCCATTAATGGCAATTAAGGCAACTTTTGTCACTTCTAAAAACAGCCCTAATCTGTCAATTTCTACTGCTTTTACATTAATCCATGTATTAAACATGTCTAATCTCTTACAAATATCAAATCTTTTTATTTTTATATTCTTTGTAGGTACCCCTTTATAAGCTATTTTTGGAAAGCTGCCAGTTATCTACTTTCATGTCCCACTATTTCATCATCCCACAGTGATATAAAAATATTTTAGGAAATCATGTAAGTAGCCTTCACAAAATTCTTTCATATTCTTCCCAATCTTAGAAAATAGCCCAGACTCCTAACCATGACATCTGCGAAGGCCAGTTTTGGTGTACTGTGTAATTGTCTGGCTATCTATACAAACTCATCTCAGGCCCCCCTTTTTCACTGAATTCTGTCATCTTGTTATTGGACATTGTCCCCTCACTCACTTTCTATCACATTATCCCGTTTCATTCCTTCATAGAAGGTGTCAGAATTTGCAATCATTTTGTGCATTGTCTACCTTCCATGAGTGATAGCACTTCTATTGTGTTCAAAACCATGAACAAGTCAGCTGTTGGCATGGTGGCTGGCATGTATTTACAGCTCAGTAAATATTTCTAGAGTGAAATAAATACCTGTTCCTAGGAGCCCATTTCCATGAGATGTTAGTAGGCATTAATAAAAGGAGAATACTGTTGAAATTAATGTGACAAATACTCGTTTGAATAGTTAAATAGGTCTATTTTTCTCAAGTGTGTCTTCGCTATGTTAAGATACCTGGTGAATCCCTTTAATCAGGTAGTATGGTGCAATGATTCACAGCCTTAACTGAATGCAGAGACATTTGTTTTCACTTTTTTATAACAATTATCAAGATTAGTGTGTGTATTGCAATTTGACAATTTGGAAAATGCTGTTCAACATCTTTAGCTAGCATGTTACAAAATTACCTTATTTTAAAAAAAATAATCTTCTTATATGTATATCCTGCCTTCCTATTTGCAGCTAGAAGCATGTACTCTAATTTTTTACTTCCCCCACATAGGGTTGCTTAGTAACTATTTCCTGTTAATAAGAATAAATTTACAAACATTCATGTAATTAGGTATTAGTGTATTAGGAAATATTATGAAAAACCTGGAAACTAGGTAAAAGAGATATGAATAAAAGAATAATATATAAAAGCCCACTGAGTGAAACTTCAAGATCTGCCTATCTGAAAAATGTGCAGAGGATCCAAGAGCAGCCCTTGGATCAAGAAACTTCACAAAAAGTGTGCCTTTGAGATCCTTTGTGTCTCCTCAACTTGTCTGATTCCTGCAGTTCTATCATCAGAAAAGACAGATGAGGTTTGTTTTCAGAATTTGCATATGTCAAAGCTTACTGGCCTTTTATCTATCTAAAATAGATGCCTTTATCTTTCAAAAGTTAGAAATAGAAAAATTTGTATCTCTATAAGATTGATTGCTGTTTGGACACTAGTAATACCTCCTTATTCTGGGCAAACACATCAGGCAGAATCTGAAATCCAGTCTATTTTGGTGAGAAAGGACCTGGCAGCAATGTCGTCTCAGGGCAAACCTCTGACTGCTATCAGTTTCTCCTTTTAGAGACTGGGATTCTGTCTGAGTGCACAATGTTTGCATCTCAAAGTCAGTGCAGGGCCTCCCTGGTGGCCTAGGGGTTAAGTCCCAGTGCCTCCAATGCAAGGCCTGAGTTCAATCCAGGCCTGGGAGCTAACCCACACATGGCACAGCACACCTCTCCTCCCCTCCTGTCTCGCCCCTTGCTCCCCTCAGCAGTGTATTTCAGTAGAGGTGCCTGTTCTGTTCCCCACTCTGTTTCTGGTGAATCCTCTTACCCCCTGTACCTCTGGTCTAGACCCCAGCTCTTGAATGCCTAAATAAAAAATAAATCTTAAAAGTCAGTGTAAACTTCAAAAGCAAAGTAGAGCATGACACTTGCAGGCATCTTTTTGTGATTTGTCCTATGCTGGGACTGTCCTATGCTGGGACACTGAAGTTCATAGTGAACATGAAGTAATGAGGGCAGAGCCATCTGGTCTGTAAATATGATATCAGAAGAATGGGTAGAATCACGGCTTTAAAAAAAATTAAATAAATATGCATCCCTGGGAGACTGCCTGCATGCATTGCCCATTTTGTTTCTTTTTCTTCAGGAGTGTTCACATGTTATCTGTGAACAGGTAACATCTGTGTCCATATTTGTGTGTTCACCTTTGGCAGAATTTGTAAAGTATCTGGAGGTCTCTGTGTGTCTATAAGTTGTAAATTATTTTATACTAAAATTTAATCCTAAAATATTTTTCTCCAGAAAGTAATACATTAGATTATAAAGCTTATTCAATTTAATGGCGTTCCAATTCTAGGTGGTTATAGAGAATGATAAGTGCTTCCATAAATTTAAAATAAGGGAAAGAATTAACAGAAAGAAATTGAATTTCTAATAATTTAAATGGGCTAAACTTTTTTTTTTTAAAGATTTATTTATTTATGCATACAAGCTGGAGTACAGGCCATAGGCGTGGGGTGGCCAGAGGGTTCGCCAGATCACAGTTCACCAGAGGGTTCAGAGTGGGGAGCAGAACAGGCAGATTTACAGAAATACAGTGCTGAGAGGAGCAGCAGGTGAGGCAGGAGAGGTCTGCCGGGCCATGTGGGAATCTCCCAGGCTGGGCAGCGAACTCCACTGCTGACAGCGCCACAGCACAGCGCTTAACCGCTGCACCACTGGGGAGGCCCATAAATGGGCTAAACTTTTAAGGAAAAAAAAAACCTCTGACAGAAAATACTAAGAAACATTTATATGCAGGAATCCAAACTCAGGTATTCATAATGAATCTTTGACCATTTTGATTTAGAAAGAGTTGTATGTTTTTCTCCATCATTTTAATAACTTCTAGGAATTTAACATGGACATGAGTTTTATTTTTTGGTAATAATCTACTTTATCAGGGAAAGAAGCACACTGGTCTGTCTTGGTGAAATATGAGTAAGTTGATGGAGGGTGCATTACCTACTGGGGGTGTCCCAATATATCCTCAATTAAAAAAAATAAACAAAATTAAAGGAAATTTGACTAAAGTCCAGGGAAATAAATGAAAATTTAACTTAAAAAGTAAAGAATTTACTTTGTTTTTACATGGAAAAACTAGTTAGTCTAAACTTAATAAAGTTGTTATGCTGGATTCACCAATCAAATGTATTAGCATTAATTCTGTATATCTGGCATTATTTAAAATGTAATATTATACATTCAAATAAGTTGAATTTTATTTTTGATAAATATTTTTGTTATCAAAAGTAGTTGTATTGCTATGTAATGTATCATTTTATACAAAATTTCCAATAATCTTTGTTAATTTTGACATTGATTAATAATTAAATATTAACAAATATATTTGCATGCCTACACACTTTAAAATAGAATGCAAAACCATTGGTTTTCAGGAGTAGTTTTAATTTGCCTTCTATTTTTATGTGTTATAGAATGGCTACTAGATAGCAATTTGATAGGGTGTTTAGCTACCTTTATACCACTTTAAGGCACATGTTTATTTTTGCCTCCTTAAGAAATATGTAAAAGGGGTGTGTGTGACTTTAGGGATTCATAAAATGTGTGTTTAACATTAATCTGTTGAGATGCTTGTATGTCACAAATTCTTGAATATCAACTTCTTATTTTTCTTTATGTTAGTGAGGAGTAGTAATTGTATAAGTCCATTCTGGCTGCTATAACAAAAATTCCATAGACTGAGGGCCATAGAAACAATAGAAATTTATTTCTTATAGTTCCAGATGCTAGGAAATTTAAGATCAAGGTGTTGACAGATTCAGTGTCTGGTGAAGACCTGCTTCCTAGTTCACTCGTGTGTTCTTACCTGGAGGGAGGGGTGAGGGAGCTCTCTGGGGCCTTTTTTTTTTATTATTAATGACCTAATCCTATTCTTGAGTGCTCTACCTTCCTGACTTAATCACTCCCCAAATCCCTTACGTCCAAATACCATCACACAGGGGGTTAGTTTTCAATATACAAATTTTGAAGAGACACAGACACTCAATTTATAGCAATTACTTTGTTAAAAAGTTGTAATTAATATGGGTGTCAAGTATTGATAAATACAAATATATATGTAAGATACTGAATATATTTTTGTTCGTTAAGAGCAAAGAAGAATAATTTCTTAAAGTATAAATGGGTGGTTGTGGCAAGATGTGAAATAAAATGATAAAAGACAAACCTTGAGATGGAACAAAGTTACAGAAATTTAAAGTAAACTTTATTTCTTTGTTCAAAATACCTGCAAGTATTTTTTTCTAAGAATAAGTTTTATCTTGGATTAATTTTCTAGCTGTTTATTGATAGCCCAGTAATGGTGGAATGTTAACTATTCTATTAGGCAAAATTTCTTAGGGTAAAAATGACATGACTAGTAAATTTTTATCGGGAGTAGGAAGATGAGGAATGATCTATTCATTCTTAGTGGGAAGCTATAAACTTGGGCTTTTCTGAGAGCTGTGACTCCAGTAAGTGGACACATCTCTTGTGAGGGACCCCGGCAGCTATGCTGGTGGAGTTGTGACAGGAGATATTGATTCCTATGGGTCTGAATCTTCTAAGCCAGGGTGGATCCTACACCATGTACATATAATTCATCTTTTTGTTACCTTGTACTGCCCCTTTGCAGGGAAGGGGAAAAGTCTTATCAATGGACTGCTGTGAGAATGCCTTTTGCAAAAGACAAATTCCTGATATGACCTGCCGGCATACTATACTTCCTACCTTTATCCTAAAGTGAAATCCAAGTATGTATGTGATCTTTCTAATGTCATGTTAAAATAGTGTTTAATAAACCCATTTAAGGGTCATCTAACTCTAGGAAAATGTAATTTTATTAACTTAATATTTACTGTTTATGAAATTTCAGACCTGTATAATCACATAGCTGGATGTAATAGAAAACAGCTAAGTGGTGCTAATTTTTATTAGTGTGGTTGAAAAGATAATCCCCCGAATTAGCATTGTATTGCCCTTTAGGATATTAACTGGTCACTTAAGAAATCTTATTTCAGTGTCCCTATACTCTGATTATACAAAGTCACATTTTTAAATATTCTCTTTGGAACTGGCTTTATATTCCACTGTCCTTCGTGAAAACATTAAATAAATTTTTGATGTGCTCATCATCTAGTTGAGAATTGTTTTATAACTTTTGAACATTATACTTTGACAGCAACAATTTACAAATAATATTCAATTAGAAATGACAACAGCTCTGTTTGCTGGCTACGTAGGCACCAGGCAGATCAGTGCCTAGAGAAGCATCCAGAAACTCAGGTGTTACCTTAATGCTCCATAACATCTTGAAGGAAGTGTCTCTGCTTCTACAGCTTCAGTGATAGCTTGGTGCTTTTCTTTCAACCTAGACTGCTCAAGGAAGCATGGTTGAGATAGACCAGAAAGAATCATTTCACTCAGGTACAGGCTGATGCCTAGTAAGTTGGTAGCAAAATAAGTGCCACATAAATCACCTCAAAGAAGGTAAAAGGTCTGGGCTGTGTTATGCCGTAAGATCTGACTGTTTTTACCTGCAAAGCACATGCTCAGCTTTTTAGCAAGAACTGAGATTCAGACAACTCAAACAACAGCAGCCTGGGGAATCCCAGGACTCATTAGGCTGAGCAGTGACATACAGACCACAAACACCTCCGATAGAGCCAGGGCCCAAGGGACAGGAGATCTTTCCATTGGTACAGCCAGCCCTCAATTAGGGTCTGACTTATAGAGAAGCTTTAGGGCAGACACTGTGGTGGTCATCTCTGAAGTTCTCATTTTGTTGGCCTGAGACTATGAAGAAGAGGCTGGTGGGATGAATAGCGGTTTAACATATTCCTTTCTTGAGCCCACATAGCTTCTGGCATGCAATGATGTAAGTTTCTCAGATATGTGTATTCAAAGCTCCACTTATCTCTGCTGCTCCTTTTTTGTCTCTGACACCCTTTTCATACCTCTTGTCTCGTTTTCTCTATGTACTCTCACAGTCCTTGTCGTTTAAAAGATCATTTGAGTCTTGCCAGTCTGTTTTTATACTTGCATTCACACAAGAGTGAAATTCTTATTGCATCAGGGGATTCTAGGACTTGTGATATCTTGGAAGGTAGTTGCAAGGCTTGGATAAGATAGAATCAACTTTATGTAAGAGAAGACACTGGACTCAAGGTAATATTGTCTTAAACCTACCTGTCCCTCCTAGATTCTAGCTTACATTTCCTGAATTACTTCAGGTACTTTTTGCTAAATCTTCATTTCCTCAAAAGTAATTTAAAATGCATTATTTCAAACAAAGTCAAAATGTCTACAGCAGAAAGATTATGCCCTTCTCAATAGGAAATACACTCATGAGTATCATCTTCAACAAATTTCTTGTTGTTTTAGGAGAAATTAGAAATCACATCAGATACCTCCAAAAGGAGTTCACATGGCATTTATATTTCAGTGGGCAAATCACTTTCCACTAGTCTTATGATCAGATTTCTTCCTCTGACAATACTTTTGTTCAACACAGACAAGTAGAAAATAGCAAAATACAATATATACTATTGTTTGAACAAAACCCCACAAATCCCATTAGGAAAACTTTATTACTTTTTTTTTTTTGTATTTTCTGCATTGACTTCTCTGATTCCCTGATAGAAAAACTAGAAAATAGCTGCTCAGCTAACACAAATAGCCTTTGGTTATTTAAGAAGCTTGATTTTGTCTACTTTTTTCCATGGGGCTTTAGGTCTTCCCATAAAGACTTAAATTTCTCATTCTCAATTCTTTTCCTTTTGCTAACTTTAAAACATTTTTATTGACTTTTGCATTCTTTGGTTATTCGTAAAATGTGGAGCATGATACACTGGTAGGTCCTGATTCTGCAGCAGGTGATTTGATAATGGAACAGGCATTTACCAGTTCCCGGCAGTGAACTCGTTTCACTGGGAAATGAGGTTGTAGTGGAAGGTGTTTTAGGGGATGGACATTCCTTCTTGCTGGTGGCAACAGAGCTCTTTACATTCTTTACAAAATAGCCACAGGCCTAATTTCTTAAAGTAATCAGAGACTTCAGAAATGTAGAAGTTGGAAATGTTTCTACCAAACTTGTCAATTTTATTATCACTGTAAAGGCAGGAAGCCTCAGGAGCACAGGTTCTCTACAGAGCTGCGCAGTTGGGTCAAAAGGAAGGAGTTCTGGAGCCCTTGATGGTTTTTTAGGCTTTTTAATAGTCTCTTGAGTGAGGCAACCAGGTACAGGGCAGGCAATGGAGCTGGGGGGCCAGGAGGCTGGCAGTCCTCTCAGCCCCTGGTGAATCTTCACCTTCTCGGGCTCTCTGGCAGCATCTTGTGGCCTCTGCTACACCCCAAACAGATGGTCCTCCGCTTCTCCTCTGTTTCTTTTTCTTCCTTCTTCCTTCTTCCTTCTTCCTTCTTCCTTCTCCTTCTCCTTCTTCTTCTTCCGCCTCCTCTGCTTATAAGCCCAGTCTCTGGCTCAGCAGTGCCCTCTCGCATAGGCCCAAACCCTACTCCAGATGCCTGCCATCAAGCATGTGTATAGGCCTGAAGAGGTCCATCATTGAGGGGAGGGTGGAAAAAACTGACAATTTTCATCTACCCTACAACACTGAAAGTGAATGTTCCAAATTTATTGACAATATGTTTTCATATTATCTCAGGGCAAGACATTTCTTGAGTTAGTAAAAAAATCCAATAATCTGAATTCAGCCCATACCTTAATTACCACTAAGTAACTAGGACACAGGGTTGCCTAGTTTTGTCTGATGCAATTTAATGATATCATTATTAGTCAAATTCTATTACACTAATTTCCTAGGAACTATCTAAAAACATTTATTTTACTGAATTCCCCAATATCAACTAATATTATTTTAAGGAAGTAAATCATAGACACCATAGAAAATGTTTTGTAGTAATTTGGATTACAATATATAAACTTTTATTTAACCACCTATTGTTATTCATCTGATTTTAATATTACCTGTTTTAATACGAGTTTGGCATTCTCTGTATCTGTTCTGTGGCAGTAAGTGTACAATACAGACAGCTACCCTTTGCTTATTAATTTGTCTCATAATTTGCCATAAATTGTAACAATACATGGGATTCTGCTTTTTTATACTTTTCTTGGTTTTTAGAAACCTCTTTTTAATCTTTTTTTATAATTTTGGTTCTTTCTCATATTCTTTCTGGTTTTCCCAAGATGAAGTATGAAATTAGATCCAGGGTTTTGATAAAAGCTTGACCGCTGCTAATTAGACATTTTAGGTAACTGGGAATAACAGCAAAATGCCATTTCTGTATGGAAATTTGTAATCCTTGGCATGGCCAATGAATATTGGAAAATTTCCAGCATCAGAGCTCAAGTGGGGCTGTACACATGTCAGCAAATGGTTTCCTGTCTTTTTTTGCATTGCTTTGTTTTCCAAATGACTCTAGTAACTGATGTCATTATTTTCATTACATAGGAGATAGTAGAATCAGGTGCACCTGTGCACCTGGCTCTCTAGGAGGTGAAGAGGATAGTCACAGCTCCCTGGGCCCCAAATCTCTCTCCCACTTTTTATCTTGAAATAATGTACCAGGGAGAGATTTCTCAGAATTAAGATTTTATTTTTTAAATCAGATTTTTTCCTGCCATGTCTCTATAAATTTCCGTACTTAGTATAAATAACAGATAATTTTCCCTGAATGATTTGAGAGAACAAAGTGCAATATGGCATAGGTTAATGGGGAGAGAAACTCCCACCCCCCAAAAGAAAACTTTGTCTCACGTAAAATTTTGTCTTGATCTGGTTCTTAACCAGGGTAAAAACACCTTAAACTAGAAAGAGAAACACTTGCTAATTCTTAATAATTTCAGTGGAAAAAATGTGTCAGAGTTGCCTCATTTTTTAAGTTGTAATCTAAGGTATCCCCCACTCAAATGTGGGGGGGGGGCGGTGAATGTAACCATAGAGTAGGAGAAATGGATAAAACCTGTCTTAGTGTACACTTTATTTCTCTTAATTGCTCCTAAAGTTGTTGAAAATTCAAAAAGCAGCATAATCCTGAGTTCCCTTATTATCATTTCCTCCAAAATGGGTCATAGTGAGCTTCTTTTGTATATGCTTGAGTGACTAGACACATCCCTTGGTCTCTTCTTTTGGTAATTAAATGCCAGCCACTGTCCTACTCATCCTAAAATTTAGAGGTAAAGATTTTTTTTATTTCTTTTTGCCCAATCTTTACAAACTTCCCAACTTCTGTCACCTGGGAAGAATCAAGCTGAAGAACATAGTTCATTTCAATCCTCCCTAAATAATTGTTTCCTAACATGTACATAAATAATAATATTAGCACAATGTATTAATTCATAGTACAGAGCTTTCTTCCTTCCATTTGATAAATTATTATGCAGTAAGCATTGTGGTATGAGTACAAAGATGCATAAGAAATAGTCCCTCACTTTGAAGGACTTAGTCATTGTGTGTGTGTGTATGGCACTCATAGACAGATGATACATGACTCTCCAAACAACCTTGGGAGATTAATTTCTATATTAGAATGAAAGAACAAAGAATCAAACTCAGTTTTAATACCCTATCTAAGGTCCCTGGTTAAAAGTAGTGTGGGGAATTGCATCTAGAAACTTCATTCCAGGGCGCTTGTCCTTAAAGGATATTGTAATTCTGTCTATTAAAAAATTGAATGATGCTCATGTTTTTATCACCTCCTGTTGTCATTGTCTCCTATTCTGAAGTGTGTAAGTATAAATTAAAAGCATTATGGGAATAAGGAGTTGGGAGAGATGTAAATTGGTCCTGCTTCTGAATAGGAATGTGCATTTCCCATCACACAGAACTTGCTAAGTTTTTTTATCTTGGAATATGATTGTATAAAACTAGACATACTAGATGATTGTGTGTTTGTGTGTGTGTGTGTATGTGTGTGTGTGTACATGTTGACTTTTGTCTAACAAATCTCTCTTGTCCCAACTTAATTCTTTATCTAGGTCACATGATACTCTTGACTTGATGAAAAAAGAAAATGATTCTACAGTGACAGAATTTGTTCTTCTCGGCCTCTCATCCTCCTGGGAGCTGCAGCTAGTTCTCTTCTTAATATTTTTGTTGCTTTACATGGGTATTGTCCTAGGAAACCTCTTGATAGTGGTAACAGTACAAGCTGATGCTCACCTGTTCCAGTCTCCTATGTACTATTTTTTGGGCTACCTGTCCTTCATCGATCTATGTCTGGGCTGTGTTACTATTCCCAAGATGTTAGGGGATTTCCTCCAACAGGGCAAGATCATCTCTTTTTCAGGATGCCTATCCCAGATGTTCTTTCTGCACTTTCTGGGAGCCAGTGAGATGTTCCTGCTGACAGTAATGGCTTACGATAGGTACATAGCCATATGTAATCCTCTGCACTACCTGACAGTTATAAACCGTCAGCTCTGCTTTCAGTTGGTTATTGGCTGCTGGTGTGGGGGTTTCATCCACTCTGTCACACAGATCATACTGGTCATGCAGCTGCCTTTCTGTGGCCCCAATAAGTTAGACAACTTCTACTGTGATGTCCCCCAGGTCATCAAGTTAGCCTGCATGAACACCTATGTGATAGAGGTGCTGATGGTCTGGAACAGTGGTCTGCTATCTCTTGTCTGCTTCTTGGTCTTGCTCTTCTCTTATGCTGTCATCCTGCTCACTCTGAGGACTCGCTTCCGCCAGGGCCAGATCAAGGCACTCTCTACCTGTGCCTCCCACCTAACAGTGGTCAGTCTGATCTTTGTGCCCTGTGTATTCATCTACCTGAGACCTTGCTGCAGCTTCTCTGTGGATAAGATAGTCTCTGTCTTTTACACAGTGATCACACCTATGTTGAACCCCCTCATCTACACACTCAGAAATGCTGATATGAAGAAAGCCATGAAAAAGCTGAGAAAAAAGCATGTGGCCTTCTTCTGCCATCTTAAGGAATAAATGAATAGGAATAAATGCTTTGGAAAGGAATAAATGCTTTGGAAAGCATGCCCTTTCTTGGGCACTCTTTATTCATGCTGTACCTGAATTGTTGCATGAAGATCAATATGGTGACTTTGTTAAAAGAGAGGACAATATAAAAAGTATAATGCATTGCTCTTGATTTTAGTTGGGAGGCATGGGTGGCTTTACATAGGTTAAATATTAACAGGCAACTTGGGAATTCTTGATGACCCACAGATAACAGGAATTGAGTGCTAGCATCAGGAGGAAACCTGGAATGATCATTATCTTCAATTCGTCTATTTCATTTCATTTTACACTATTCAAATAAAGGAAGATATTACATCTTGTTTTGTGTCCTGCTTTCCCAAGGTTTAAGAAGTCTTGTGTCAGCAAGTTTCTTCTGATGTCTCATTATAATATCTTTGAAGCAATGTGAATTCCCTTTGTCCTGTTTCTAACAGAACCTGAAAATAGCACTACCCACCCTATCTACTAGTGTTCACCCGGGAACCCTGTACTGTGCCAAATTTTAGAAATGATGTTGAGTGACCCGACTTGAATGAACATTTGCTCTTAACCAAGTTCATGTGTGAAGGAGAGGGAGTCTGGGTGTTTTGGGGTGATGGAAGCTTTTAGTATTCTACTGTAGAGGCTTCTCTAGAAAAGGTAGCTGTTCCATTTCATCTCTTCATCTGGGGGGTGGAATACAATGAGAGTGAGTTGATAAACTGGCTCTTTAACTGATGCTAATGCTTAACAGCTCTGAATACTAAAGGAAAAGAGGAAGAAAGAAGTGAGTTTAAAGCACTCACCCACATGGTTCCTGTCCCTGACAGTTCATCATTATTACCTCTCAGTCTCAAAAGTGCTTTTAGGAGTAGGTAATATTATTCAACTTCGATTCTACAAATGGGCTCAGATTTATTAAGTGACTTACCCAAGATCACTTAGCCAAAATGTATTCAACCAAGAAACCCAGAAACTTTAGATAATTAAGATTAAGCTAATATTTTTTCTCCCCAGAAAGAGTATTTATCTTAATTAGATGGACTAATTGCTTAATATCAACTCTATATAGGAAATCCAGAGCTTTAAAAAAGATTGACTTAAACAACTATATTTAAGGTTGTCTATTTTTGATATAAGGCTTTTTACAACTTTTTATGTCTATGAAAGTGTATTTATTCTATTTGCTAAATAATATGACTATGGACTTTTAGGAATATTTTTATATTTGTTCAGTTTACTTCCTAATAAACAGCTGTGGAGAGGTTTTTCTGATTAGTTATTTGAAAAAACATACTTCAGGGGGAAAAAGTCTGATATACCACTTAATTGCAGGATTTACTAGGTAATTTGTGATATACTTCATCATGTAAGAGCCTTCTTTATATTGGAATAAAGACTGAATTTTCATTTTTGTGCTGGAAGTTAATGCCTTCATGTGTAAGAAATTTTATGCCTGTATATGTACATGTATGTGTGTGCATGACTGCGTGTGTGTATGTTGGTATGTAAGTTTTGCTATAGAAAGACCCTCACAGACCATTAGGGGTGATTTCTTAAGTAGGATGAGTGGCGTTGAGAGTGGCATTCCCGGTACCAAGCCCAGCTCTTTTCCCTTTCAGTCTACACTTCCACAGAGATGTGTTGCTTACGATGAGTGTCCAGAAGAGCAGATAGAGGAAACTTCCAGTTAGAGTGGTGTGTGGATTGACAAGACAGTTTAATGAGTGCTGTGAGCCAGCCAGGCTCACTGCATGCACATTAAATGCCAGGCTTTCCTTTTGTATCAGGTGGCAAAAACATTCCTTTTCTAATGTCCCTTTTAACTCATTTTAAATGACCTGTTGATAGCATATTTATACAAGCAAGAACTTAGTGTACTTTCTTTTTGCATTTTCAGTTCTCTAATATTTAATCAATTATCTATAATGAAATTATCTTTACTGATAAGCTGATAACATTTCTGTTTTCAGACTGTACATGTGTAATATTATCTCCAGAGTTCACTGTTTAAATGTCTGAAGCCCTCTTGCCTGGCTCTCCTGAGCCTCTTCCTCAGTGTGTCCTTCTGGCATGTGCTCTGGGCTTGAGGCAGAGGAGCATGGAGTGTGAAGTGTAAACAAAGTCTGGAGATCTGGGCTGCAGAGTTGATGTTCATCCACCCTAGACCTCCGGTATAGGGACTTGAACCTAGGGAAACTAGGGAAAGAGGAAGGCTGGGGACGGGGAGCTGTAGTTTGATCTTTCCACACTGCCATGTGATGTAGAAATTCAAGGACTCTGCAAGGACATTAAATGCCAGAGGACAGTCTAAGACAGATGACTGAGAGGGAATAAATAGAGCAGAGAGTCAGAAGTGTGGACTCTGGAGTCAGATATTCTCATTATGGTCCAGCTCCTCCATGTAGAAGAGTGACTTAACCTCTTGGTTCCCCTTTGACTGTACAATGAGGATAGTAATAGCCTCCACCTCATAGGATACGTCAGGAAAATTAAATAGAAAATCTCTTAAAAAGTTCTAATAAGTGTGTCTACATATGTTCAGAACTCAATGAGTATTCATTGCTTAGGTTGTCATTATTGCTAATTGACTGTTAATTCAAAAGGGAAATAAAGGTTGAAAGAAGATTGCATAATTTTTTTATCTTAGAGAATCACATAGGACAGAAAAATGACCTAGAGTTTTTGACCCCAGACTTTTGCATGTGAGAGCAAAATTTCATAATAACTCCTCCATTCATAACAAAACCAGCCTGGACATTATTAGAAATTTCATGTTAGGTGATGTATACATCCTCAAAATTATGTAAAAAAATAATGTGTTTTTTTAAAGTATTCTGGTTAACATTATACTTTCAAGGCTTTTATACTATCATATTTTAATTTGAATGATTTTTAGAATTCTAGAGTAATTTTAAATTTATAGAAAAGCTGCAAATAGTACAGTTTCTATATACATCACACCATTTTCCCTACTAACATCTTATGTATTAATGGTACATTTGTCACCACTAATCAACCAATACTGTTACATTATTATTTACTAAATACCATATTTCATTTAGATATAATACATTTCCATATGAATATATTTACCCAAATGATCTATTTTTGATTCATTATAGTGTTAATTAGATTAATTTTTTTAATTGAGGTAGCCTTGGTTTATAACAATATGATTTGGGAATACAGGTTCAAACCTTTTCAGGTGTATGTTACCACACCATGCCCACCACCAAAGCACCGAAAATCCACCATTTTCCTTATGTTTCCCAAATGCTTTTTGTAATTATTCCATAAGCAAACATTTATAAGTACCTGGTGAGCTTCCATTACTTAGAGGAAATGGAAAATCTATAATGTCAATATGGTGCCTATCTCACTCTTTGATTTCCTATCCTTACCAATCTCTTCTTTTTCCTTCTCATATGAGTTCTTTACTGCCCAAGATTCTAGTACAAATATTATCAATGGACTCTGAACAAATATGGGGTATGTGTGAGGACAGGAAAACCCAGGAGTCCCCATATTATTGATTTTGCTATAGTGCTACTCTAAACCTTAGACCCAGTTTTAGTGATGAAGCTTGTTCTGAGATCAAGTCTTGATCCTGGTGCCCACTTACTGTCCTAGTCCTGTCCCATTGTAAGAATCTCTATTTGTGGTTTCCCCATTTTTATATCTCTGAATATGCTGAATTATTGACTCACTTTTTACTTTCAAACCTTAGGTGAAGAGTGTTAGTTTCTTGGAAGTGTGGGATCAGATAGGGTTCTCTCAAAAGTCCCTTTGTAGACCTCCTGTCACTAAGCCCTGGGTGCCTCAGGAGTCTATTACTATTACTTGAAGAATCAAGATTGTTTTGCAATGAAAGTAGCAAGAACCCTGAGGTTCTTGTTAGCACAATCTTCTGTTCTTGCCTAAGAAGTTCTTTGCCTTTTCCTAATCAAAGACAAGATCACTATATCCTAAACGTCTATACTTTTCCTAATTGAAGAAGTGATGACTGCTCTTCCTTTATGGCCTAGAAGAATGGAGTTTGGGAGTTTCACCAAGTTGTGGGTTTATGAAATATATTCTCCAGATTTAAGAATCTCATATTTCAGAGTCAGGATGGGATCACCCCCTTCTTGTCTGTCATCTGACATCTTCCCCTCTCTGTCCTTGATGCTCCAGATCCCAAAACACAAGATAAATATTCCCAGTCTGCTCTATTATTCTTCAGAGTGTATAGCCTTGTAAATTCTCCATATGTATGTTATTAAATTGATTGTTTTTCCTTTGCTAACCTGTCTGATGCTGTTTTGATTACTTGTCAAGCCCAGGAGGACCCAGAAGCTTATGGGATGCTTTCCTTTGTATTCCAACAGAAGTAATTTCTGATCCTGTCCTTGAACTGTTCCCTTATATGAATTCTTACAGCATGATAGACTTATCTTTAGGCAGCATAGCATTTGCCGTATTTATTAGTTTTCTTCTCACTTACTGGGTTGTTCCATTATTCAATGATCTTGTACCTAGCATATCCAGCACGTTACTCAGGCAGGAATAAGTGCTCACTGATTTTTTTTTTATTGAGATATAATTTACAGTTAGCCTCATATAACCTTAAGGTGCATATAGTGTGTTAATTTGTTAAACTTATATTTTGCAATATGATTATCACCATAGCTTTAACTAACACATTTGTCATGTCACCTAATTATTTCTTTTGTCATAAATGTGGTGAGGACATTTAAGATCTAGTTTTTTAATAATTTTGAAATATGTACTACTGTATTATTGACTGTAGTCACTATGCTATACATTGGGTCCTCAGAACTTAGTCATCTTCCAGTTGCAAATTTTTATCCTTTAATAACATCTTCCTAGTTCCCCTCCAACTCTCCTCACCACATGTCCCAGCTCCTGGTAACCATTAAACTTTCTGTTTCTGCTAGTTTGGTTTCTTTATATTTCTCATATTTGTCTTTCTCTGGATACATGTTTTTATGAAGGAGGGAATAAAAGTGGGAAGGAAGAAAAGAAATAAGGAAATAAAGGAGGAATATAAAAAGGAAGAAAGTAAAGAACAGAACAAGAGAAGGGAAAAAAAGGGAAAGAGAAGAATGGGACATAGTCCATCTTAGAAGAAATTTGAATGGAAAATCTAGTAAAAACAGGATAGAAACAGCTGGCCTTTTCTTTTTCTGGTCTTTATTGTTCCGTGACTCTCTAGATATAAATAAACTGTCGCCAATAAAACAAAAAGCACTTTAATGCTGCAACATGGTAATCATTTTTTAGTGCAGAAAATCACTAACCAAGGTGAATGTTATTTGGGTGCTAAGTTTTTCCTATTGTTATGGTTGTATCATTTAAACACACAGAACTTTAGGTTGAATACATCATACCATAATTCAGTGATAAATTTTACACTTGATTTCAGAGGCATACTCCTTGATTTTAGTCAAGCCCCCTTAACCTCAATCCTATAGAAACTTTCCATGTTTGTGGGACTCTTCATGTCCTAGAGGACTAAGATAGTGTCTTCACAGTACCACCAAATCTACATTTTGCTTGTTTACTTGAGCTTTAAGAAATTTTAAAATGAAGTAAAATATTTTAATAGTTTTATAAACAAATACTCTATTGTTGGGTTGGTGATCTAATATAGCAGTAGTGAACAATACCCTGCCCCCTTGCCTCTTGGTGCAAAACTGTGGAAATGACCTTAATATTTATTATAATAGTTATTTGTCAAGTAGTCTATAATATAGTTTTATAAGGAGTCATTTAGTGGTGATTACACTGCGCTTCTCTAAAAATACTCTCCAGCTGCTACCTAATCACTGGCCAAGCAATTCCCTCAGGGTTGTGATGAAGCTTAAAGGTTGCTGATGGTTTCTGCCCCTGCCAGACAAGAACCTAGAAAGATGTTCTTGTAGCCAAGATCCGAAGCCATGGCATAGCCATAAACACACACACACACACACACACACACACACACACAGACACATACACACACACACACACACACACACAGACACACACACACACACACAGAGACAGAGGCAGAGACAGAGAGAAAGAGAAGCGGGGAGGGGAAGGAGGAATTGGATAAAACAACTCAGGACCTCTTCTAAGGCTGTAGATGTAATCCTTTTTGTGAAATGTGGCACATACATAAGAGAAGAATCACTATATAGATCTCAATTTTTTAGTGTGGTGATCTGGATATAGATCACATTTCTACCTCAAAAACTGTTTCTTGAGTCCAGAAGATCTCAGGTTGTCCAAATCCATGTCATCGGACCTCACTCGAGAAGACAGCCAGAGTAAGTTTCCCAGCTGGAATAACAAGTAGCAATCAGCAAAAGAGGCAGTGGTAATTTTCAATAATTTAAAGTATATTAAAAAATAAAGAGTAATCTTTAAATTCTTTAACTATTTTACAGCACCTGTTGTAGTAATTTTGTTGAGTAATTCAAGGAATAGTTTATTAAAATTCAAAGAACTGGAATTTAGTCCTAACTTTACCAAAACAGTGAAACCTAAATAATTCAATTTCCTCCCTGTATTTCATTTTTTTCACAGTTAAATGAGAGGAATAAAGTGAAGTGACCCCTAAGAACTTTTTTACCTATATAACTGTAGGACTTTACATAAGTCTTAGAGGTTCCTAGGGGTCCGTTTAAAGATATTACTCTAAAATAAGTGACTTAATATTAGGAGTAGGGTTTTATTCATCTTTTTATATTCACAGCACAGAACCAGCACAATAAAATGAAAGGATAAACAAATATTGGTGCTGCAAGAATTATATCCATGTTCGACCTACGACATCCTCTGCATTGTGAGATCCCTTGTTTCTTTCATAGCGTCAGTCCCATTATAACTTTGGCATCATCCTAGAGAGACCAGATTTGAAATAAGCAGCTGGGAGGACCAGTGGAAATATAAGTCCTATTAAGGCAGTGAGTGGTCCATGAGTTCAGATGTCTGATACTGATGCTCCTGAAATTTTACCACTAAAATAACCATCACTTAGATATGCAGATCACTTATGTCCATTAATTAATTAATTAATTTTATGCTTGCTATGTGTGGCATTATTCTCTCACATTGGCAGCCTCTGAGATTCATAGAAGTGAGGAAAATTGTATTAAGATAACATAGCCTATTAAGCAGAACTGTGAGTCAAATTCAGTTGTTCTAGCTTTAAATCCTGTGCTCTTTTCCCAAAGAAAATGGTAGAATGATCATGAGTCTTAGACTTGGGTTAATTTTGTGGGCTCATGAAGGGGATCCCAGATAAAGATGATATTGTCATTATTCAGGAAAATAGAGCAGTTGCTCAAGCATCTTTGGGTACCCGTGCTTGAAATCATAATTAAAGGCAAGAAAAGATATGGACTACATGAGTCAAAGAATATGTTTGAGAGGATGAGTGTCAGCCCATGGGTTATTCAAGATTTTGACAAGCATGGAAATACAAATAAACTGGAATTAGGACATGAATGACAAGGACGTTAGTGTCCTATGGTAACTTCTACCCAGGTTTCTCTGCCTCCTCCCAGTCAGCATAAATTCTAGTCACTAAGATGGGTAATGATAATTATACATTCAGTTACAGTGTACCATGTACATAAGGGCTTTATATGTAACACACACTTAATCTTTACAACATATATATGGTATGTGCTATTGTTATTCAAATTTTATACTTGAGATAACTGAGGCAAAGGGAAGTTAAGTAAATTTCCTAACTCATAGTATTAGCAAGTGGTAGAATTAGAATTTGATGGAGCTGGTTTTTCAGATCTATTCATTTAAACAGCTACTCTCCATCATGGCCCTCCTGCCGTTAGAGTGTTTCCTTTATGAGCCCCCAAATGATTCAGGATAAAGTCCAACTCCTTAACCTAATTTGCAAGACTTTATAATCTGAGCAGACCTTCCTTTTTAGCTTCATTCCCCGACACAGCCCTTCATGAATCCGGTGCTGAATTACATCAGCCCTGATGCCTTCCCCAAAGAGGATGCTGTCATGATTTATACCCTTTGTCTTCATGTAGATTATTTGCCATTCTTGAAGCAAGCTCTGTCCACTCTTCTGTGTCCACACCCTGAAATTATCTTTATTTTCTGGTTTATTAAAAATTGGACTCAATGGTGACCTTGTCTGGAAAAGGGTTATTATCTCTCCTGGGCTTTCTTCCCTTATCTCAGAGCATTGTGATTGTTAGTTGTGGGCTTCCTATTTGGTTGTCAACATAGATCAAAAGGAATAATATCTAGATTAATGATTAATATCACATCACTTGATATTATTTTCTCATCATAAGTTTAATTTGAATTTAGGTGTGATGATCTTGCCAGTTGCAACTGTAGATTTATTTCTAAATACTATAGTTAAAAAATAAACCAAACTCTTCATGATTAGCAGAAAAGGAACCTTTTTTTTAAATAGATATTTTATTTATTTTTGTTATTCATATCTTTTACATTATTGTGTGGTCCCCATAAGTTACCCACCACCTGTTCACCTGTGGAACCATCGCCATAGTCCCCCGTGCTCCCCTCTTCCCCCATCTTGAGCCCTTCCCCTCCCCTCCTTCCCTGCTGAATGTTTTAATCATTGCAGAAAGTTTAAGACTTTCAAATGAGAAAGGACATATGGTGACTTTGATACCATCAGCCCCAGCAGTATGCACATTTGTTAAGCAAGTACATTTTTCTAACCTAACTTAGAAAGTGGAAACTAAGTTCTTTCTCACTTGATTAAGTAGAATCCTATTCTTTAAAGTTTGTCTGTATATTATTATATTAAAAAAGTACTCATCTAGGGCCTCCCCGGTGGCGCAGCGGTTAAGCGCTGCGCTGTGGAGCTGTCGGCAGCGGCGACGCGAGTTCGACGCCCGGCTGGGGAGAATCCCACATGGTGTGGCAGACCTCTCCTGCCTCGCCCGCTGCTCCCCTCAGCAGTGTAGTTCTGATCTGCCTGTTCTGCTACCCGCTCTGTCTCTGGTGAACCCTCTCGCCGCCCCACAGCTCTGGCTTGTACCCCAGCTTGTATGCATAAATAAAAAATAAATCTTAAAAAAAAAAAGTACTCATCTAGGAATTTTAGAAATTTGATCTGATACTGAGTCTTGCTTTTATATCTAGACTCAAAATTAATTTATTCATTGAATAATTATTTAACTGAAGTGTTTTCACCCCAAGGAGAATTTATGAGAGAGGTAGAGAGAGAAGAGAGAAAGAGAGAAAAAAGAAGAGAGGTGAGAAGTGGAGAAAGATATGATTAGGGAAAAAACATTAAATGTTTGGTCCAACAGGAATAATCTCATTCCCTAGATTCTTGGTTGGAAGAAAGGAACTGCAGGCCTAAGTATATCAGATTATCAAATGCAAGCCAACAATATGGTAAGAAAATTGATGATGAGAAAAAGATCCATTACCTATATTTAAGAAAATGTGAATAATTTACTACATTTAGCATTGCTTAAGTATTTTCTCATGACTATTCCTGTTAGGCTTTACCATGCTTGCAATGGTTTGCAACATTTATTTATTTTTGCAGAGAACCACAGCCAATCAACTGGTCCTGTCTGGGTCCCCATGGATGTGGCCAACAATGTCACTGAGTTTATATTCCTAGGACTTTCCCAAGATCCTGGAATGCAGCTGATGTTCTTTTTCCTCTTCCTCCTCTTCTACATGGTGATCATGGTGGGAAACCTGCTCATTTTGCTTACGGTCCTCTCTGACCACCGACTGCACACACCCATGTATTTCTTCCTCAGCAACCTGTCCTTTGTGGACATTGCTTATTCCTCAGCCACGGCACCCAAGATGATTGCAGACTTTATTTCCGAGAAAAAGACTATTTCCTACTGGGGCTGTGTTGCTCAGATGTTTACCTTCCACTTCTTTGGTTGTGCTGAGATTTTTGTTTTGACTGTGATGGCTTTTGACCGGTATGCCGCCATCTGCCAGCCTCTCCGATACACTACTATCATGAGCGCCAACACCTGCATCGTGCTGGCGTTGCTGTCCTGGTTAGGAGCCCTGGCTCATTCCTTTGTTCAGACCCTCCTGACCTTTCAGCTGCCCTTTTGCAATGCTCAGGTCATTGACCACTACTTTTGCGATGTTCACCCAGTCCTAAAACTTGCCTGTGCTGATACAACCCTGGTGAATATGTTGGTGATTGCCAATAGTGGTCTCATTTCCCTGGGGTGTTTCCTCATTCTTATGGCTTCCTACACGGTCATTCTGTTCAGTCTTCGGAAGCGGTCTGCTGAGAGCCGGCGCAAGGCTCTCTCGACCTGTGGGTCTCATTTCACTGTAGTAACGTTATTCTTTGTCCCTTGTATCTTTATTTATCTCCGTCCATCTACTACTTTTCCACTGGATAAGGCTGTATCTGTGTTCTACACAACCATCACCCCGATGCTAAACCCACTCATCTATACTCTGAGGAATGAGGATGTGAAGAATGCCATGAGACGATTATGGAATCACAAGGTTTTGAAGGGAAAGCCGAAGGGATAGTTTGTCAGAAATGTATAATCAGAGAATTAGCTGATGGCTCCTAAATTATTAGCAATTTTAAGAAATTGTCTTTAAAATTCAACTGTCTTGTACTTTTCTTTTAACAGGGAATAATTTGAGGCTATATTGTTTTTCAGCCTTCAGGTGGGCTAGACTTAAAAATTTCCATACTGTTAAGTTTTAAGGTTTTCTCTCACTTCTAGAGTGGAATACTAAACACTCTTACTCATATCTCATTTAACTGCTTTAGCTCCCTTTGTTTCAAATCAAACTCTCTTAAGCTATAATTCAGTGATTTAGAATGGGGTTAGAGGAGTAAGATATCTCTAAGAAGTTAGACCATTTCTCCTGAAAAGCAGTGGTACTTCCTAGGAGTTGCCATCTCATCTCCCTCCCTCTCTTCCTCCTTCCTTTTTTCTCACTATCTTCCCTTCCCCCCTCCTCTCTGTCTCTCTCCTCTTTCTTTCCTAGTTTTCCCCCCCAAATGTTATGTAATCTAATAGGAGAAATAGGTTCATAATAAATAATTATAATACAATATAACAAATGGAGAAAATATAGACATAAAATAGACACCATGCCCAATTAAGAGGCCAGTATAGACCACAAACTGTCCAGAGGATGATTGATGTACATGGGAAAAATAAGGGATCATTTTTCACATTTTGGTGCAGAGTAATTCTTTTAAAGATCTATTGGAGATTTTGAGTTTTAAAGACCTTATTAGAGAGTTTCCTATCACCCCAGTACTATTTTATTTTTATTGAAAGGAAACTTACTTTTTTGGTAATATATAGAACAGATTGATTAAAGCAACTAAAATGACTTGACATTTGAACTTTTGAAATGACTAAGTCAATATGCATTTCTATTGCAGATTTTTAGATAAAGATGTTTTCAATTTTTAAAAAGAATAAAATAGATCAAGCACATTTCTTTTTTGTTGTTCTTGGTAAAGCTGGAGAATAGTGGGTGTTCTCAAAATAAAAAGACATTTTTATTCCAAGGAAACTTTTAGATCTTGTTTTATGATTCATGTGTGAATTAAAAAATTCTGCCCTATTTGTGTTCAACACTTACTTTTTGTATACCTAACTACTTCTGTATATAGTTTATAAAATGATATCACACACATTTTCTCTGGTTTTGGTTTTTTAATGGATCTTGCTTCATTTCCACAACTTATTAAGAATTTAAATAACGTATTGTACTTCTTCTGCCAATACATGGCACAGATCTAAGTGCACAGTCGATACTTGTGACAAAATTGCTGATTGTTACCCCCAATAGCCATTGCTTTTATTTTTCCTTAGTAGCAAAGACTTCACATTATTTATGGTGACCCCCCTAAATTATTGCATGTTTCTCCTTTGCAGCTAGGGGAGGGAAAAATGATGTTAAGGACAGCTGAAAGAGGGACTTTTATAAACTCTTTAAAATTTATCTGAACTTCATTCTTCATAGATGATCACCATTAACATTTTGTTTCATTTCCCTATATTTTCATATTGTCTTTCCTCTGTATAAAAGGATCACTCTATACTTTTTGCAGCTATCTAATTTTAAAAAATAAATAATACACTTAAACTATGCTTACAATGTCAGGATATATTAATTTTACTTTTTCCTCCTAAAGTCTAAACAAGATAATAATAATAATAATAATAATAATAATAATAATAAAAATAATAACAGCAGCAGCAGCAATAGTATTACTAACAAGAATATGAAGGGAAAAGTTTAGACTCAAAGACTAAAGGAAATAGGGTAGAAGTTAGATGTAGTAAAAGACTCCAACATCTGTTTGGAAAAGAGAAGACAAAGGCATAGTAACTGATTTGGCAGAGTAGAGAAAGCTAACTCTAAAGTACTGACTGTGCAGAATACTGAGGAGGAATACACAGATTTATTTCCCAATGTCCCTGACCTGTTTGGGGTGCCAGGACACCAGTTAGGAGAGAGGATGGGGTTCAGTTGTGTGAAAAATCTCAGGGTGATTAAGTACTGGTCCACTCTCCCATTTTCCCTTTCCACTCTACCCCCAAATGCTCACACAGGACTATGCTTCACTAAAAGAATATTCCATTAGGAAATTAAAGGGCTTAAGAGAACAGTCTTTCGTATTCTGCCTTTGTAGTTCACAAATAGAACGCCTCTATTAGAATCCTAGCCAGAAGCCTACCAACTAGTAAACTCTGCTCTATAGATCCAGAGCTTTTTGATTGCTCATTTTTTAACACACATAAGGTATTTCAAGAAAAAAAGAAGAAAGTGAAACTTTAGAAAGGTCAAAAATAATATGGTGGATTAGAGCAAACACAGGAAAAATAAAAAGTTCACATCTTCACATTGATGAAAGAAAATATTTGCAATTCTGAAATAAGAATTTTTTTTAAAAAGAAGAATAAAATCTTTTTGGAAACTGAATAAAAGAAAAAGTAATTTAAAACAAATTATAATAAAGCAAATCATAGAGAGTTGAAAGATAGAGTCAAAGAAGTTTCCGGGAAAATAAATGAAATAAAACAAATGTAAAATAGAATAGAAAATACAAGGAATATAAAATAGCAAGTCAAGAGACAAAATATTTACTTGTGTTTGTTCCAGGAAAATGTAGAAGGATATTATCTGAACATCCTTTGATATTTGAAACTATGGGAGGATATGTCTCATAAAAACAAAAAAAAGAGGAAGAGATAGGATCAAGACATCTGTGCAGGGCATGAACAAACCACTTTTAGGATGAAAACTATGTAGCAGTCTCAATAGGCAAGAGAAGTGGATGAAAGCATAAGGATGGAAGCCCCAGGAAGGGGACCTTCAAAGCTTCAGCAAAACAGAGAAGAAAGTGGTACGTTCTAGTTATATAGAACTAGACCATTTTAGCTATACAGATGTAGTCCATAGACTGGACCAAGTTGATGTATTTACAGTTACAATTATAGGAAATTATTTTTTGCCATTTAAGATCCAAATAGAAAGCTGACGACACACTCAGAATAATTCAAACATGCTTTATTCACAAAGAGACAGTATTTAAAATATGGAAGAGCTGTAGGAGACAGGCCATAATCAGGAGTTAGAAACCACAGAGGTGTGGTTGGGACTGGGGGAGGGAGTAGATACAGAAACCCCAAAGGAGGGAGATTTAAGGTAGCCTCTTGAGAGGAGTAGAGACCTTTAGTAGAAGGACAAATGGCAGGCAGTCAAGGCAATAAATGTACAAACTTACTCTTGAATCTCCTGCCAGTGCATGCCATTGGCTGACCCCAATCACAAAACAGATTTCAGGGGAGTCAGAAAGTTCATCTCTGGGGCGGAATCAAGAGGGTAGTGAAGATATCTTGTGAGACAAGTGGAAGATTTTTAGCACATTTTCCAATGGAAACATGACATTACTGACAATAATAAGAAAAAGGTATACAAGAAAGGAAGAATGATTATCATTCCATACACAACCTTACAGAGAAAAATTTAGAATCATAATAATGTTATTTTCACTAGTAATAAATTAATTATTAATGCATTGTTATTGAGGTAAAGTTGATTTATAACATTATATGTTTCAGGTGTACGTCATGATAATTCGCCATCTGTATATATTATATCATGATCACCACCAAAAGTCCAGCTTCAAAATTATGGATATGTAAATAACTGACAGAATAATAAAATTTGAGAAAAAAAAACAAAAGAAATGCAGCAAAAAATTCAAGAGTAATGGGAAAAAAAAGTCTAGCTGCCATCTATCAGCATACAGTTTACCCCCTTTTCCCATTTCACCACTGGTAACCTCTAGATGTAATCTGTTCTCTTGTATCTAAAGAGATAGTTATTTTTTTGTTGTTCATTTGATTTGTTTCTTTATTTCCCACATGAGTGAAATCATATGATATTTGCCTTTCTCCTTCTGACTCCTTCAGTTACTGTACTCCCCTTTTGGTTCTCCCTGTTAGGTTCTCCCTGTTAGGTTTCTCTCAAGAGGCAAAATTTCATCTTTTTCTTATACTGTAGTTCAGTAGTATTCCATTCTGCATGTATATTACATATTCTTTATCCATCCATTCATCTTACTTCTTATTTAAGTATTTTTTTTATTCTATTGAACGGATGAAAAATAAGTTTTTTTCAAAGGGTTATATTTGAGAGCTAAATTCTTATTTTACCAAGCCAGGAAGTCAAACAATGTTAAAAAGGGATATATAAGACACAACTATGTGGGTATTTTATTTATGACTATAGATATAAAACAAGACGTAGTGATTTTTAAAAAGTGGGAGAATATAGGACCAAACTTTTGATTTTAAGATTTTTCTTTGATGTTTATAACTATCACCTGGTATTACAGTCATTTAAAGTCTGTATTGACCACACCTGAGGGGCGAAATCCTATGTTGTGAGAACAAACAAACAAACAAGGATATAAAATAATGATGTGTGATTAATAAAAAACTCCGAAAAGCAAGTCTCTATCCAAATACAGTTGATTGTTGTAAAAATTAACCTTCTTAAAAAAGACTAAATCATTACCAATATCTGCTGTCAATAAATATTTTACAATATTATATTTAATGGCTATATGGCATTGGCATTGTATTGAATTTGTAAGCCATTCAATTCGCAAGTAGGATTAATTTATTTTGTATTTATAACAAATATTTATCTCACAGATATCACTCACTGTTCAGTCAGCAGCCTTGCATATTTGTGTTTGTCCAAGATGAAACTGAGAATGTATTTCTGGAAGATAGATTTTGTTTTCTTGACAAAGGCTATCATCATATTATGATACATGGTACACACTTTTACCACTGTCAATTTTTTTTTTTTTTGCAAATTAATGAGTGAAGTGGAGGATCTTTTTGCTTGGATATTCATTTCTTTGATTACTAGTGAGTTTGGACATGACACCATAGGTTTATTGGTCATTTTTATGTCTTCATTTATGAATTCTCAGTTTCTGAGAATTCTAGGAGAATGAATTTCTAGAACACTGGAAAATGAGACTGGAGACACTCTGCAGGATATTTAGTCATTGAATCTTCTTTTTGCTCTAATTTCAAGTTATGACCTTAAAGTTGCTTAGTGTTTAAAAAGCAAAAACTAGCAGGCAACCACAAATAAGAGCCATTCTGCAGGGGAGGGGGAGGAAGGGAGACCAAAATAGAGGAGAAAAGAGCACAAGGGACTATGGTGATGGTTCATGGGTGAATTGGTGGTGGGAAACCTACGGGGATACACAATAATGTAAAGGATATAAATTAAATTAAAAAATATATATTAAAAAATAAATAAAAACATACATTCCTAATATATCCTCAAAAAAATAAAGTTGCTTAGTGTTTAGCAACAATCAAGAGGTCTGAATTTTGTAATCATTCTCTCAAATGACAGCACTGTGTTTTTGGAAGAATATATTCAAATCTGTTAAAACAATTTTAAAGCTACTTTTAAACAGAACGACTCTAATACTCACACACAAAAAATCTTAAAACACAGTAGTTAAAATCATAGAGACAAAAGGTAGAATGCTGCTTACCAAGGACTGGGTAGAGAAATGTGTTTAATGGGTAGAAAGTATAAGGTGGAAGGAGTTTACAGAGGTGGATGATGGTGGTAGTTGTACAACATTATGAATGTATTTAATACCACTGAACTGTCCACTTAATACTTTTTAAGATAGAAAATTTTATGTTTTATGTATTTTACTACAGTGAAAATATTGGAAAAAATATCTTAGAACACACAGATAACTCCCCAGCAAGTCTCGAATGACCATAACTTACATAAAGCAATTGGTTTTTTGTTTTTTTTTAATATATATTTTTATTGTTATTTATGTCTTTTACATTTTGTATTCCCCTTGGGTAGCCCACCACCAATTCACCCGTGATCCATCTCCATGGTTCCTTGTGTTCTTTTCTATTCCATTTTGTGCGCTTTTCCTTCCCTCCCTCCACCTCCCCACCCCCGCTGATTGTCTCTCTCCTATTTGGTTTCCTTATAGTCCTGTTATAAGTGAAACCATTTGATATTTTTCTCTTTCTTTCTGGCTTATTTACTGAGTATGATTCCCTCTAATTCCATCCATGTCGCTGCAAATTGCAT
>PVIJ01013300.1:17500-45700 GCA_004024925.1 Scalopus aquaticus | reverse complement strand
CACACACACGCACGCACACACACACACACTGAATGGGATTAACAGTAGAGTGAATAGCAGAAAATCAAATACAAGTGTACTTGTCTACTGCTATGTACTTAAAGACATAGCAATAGAAAATATCCTAAATGAAGTGTAGATAAAAATAAATAAATAATAATAATAAAGAAAAGAGCATCATTTAAGCTGAAGGACAAATTCTACAACATATTTATATGTATATCTGGGGTCCCTGAAAGGTGAGAGTAAAATTTTTAATTTGTAATGGCTGAAAAACTTCCAGACTTGATAAAACTATAAACCTACAGATCCAAGAGGTCAATGAATCCAAATGTAAGACACATGAAAAATCTACACCAAAGCACCTTATAATCAAATTGCTGAAATTCAGAAGCCTTAAACAGAAATCCTCAAAACAGCTAGTGGAAAAAAGATACATACAGAGGAATAACAATAGGAATGACAACTGATTGCTCATCAAAAACAATATAAGCAAGAAAACAGTGTTTCAATCTTTAATGCACTAAAGAAAAAAGCCAACCTAAAATTCTATACCCAGTCAAAATCCTTCAAAAGCAAAGGAGATTTGAAATGGAAGAAAAGGAAATTTTCAATGTTTTGAGAAAAAAAAAATATTTGAGAGAATTGATCACCAGTGGACCTGCATTAAAAACAAAGTGTCCTTCACACTGAAGGAAAATGATAACAAATGGAAATACATATATTTACACACAATAAATAAAGGCATGTGTCCATTCAAATACTTGTATATGTGTTTATAGTAGATATATCTTTAATAGCTAAACTCGAGAAATAATCTAAATCTCCACTGGCAGGTGATTGGATAAAAAGCATTACAATCTGTCCACACAATGAAATAACAACAGCAATAAAAAGAAACAAACCAGTTATACATTCAACCCCAGTGAAAAGTCTAAAAATAACCATGTTGAATGAAAGAAGCAAGACAATAGAGTAAATACCATATGATTGAATTTGTGTAAAATTCTAGATATTAACTAATTCATAGGGACAAAAAAGCAGATCAGTGGTTTACTGGAGATTTGAGTAGATAAGATGAGGCAGGATGAAATGAAAGAAACTGGGGAGAAAAAGATGTATTATTTGATTGTGGTGATGGTTTCATAGATGTATTCATATGTCTAACTGACTGAGTTGTAAGCTTTCAATATGCACAGTTTATTTTATGTTCATTAAACCTCAATAAAGTTGCTTTTAAAAAGAAAGTGGTCTGATATTTCCCATCGGGTTGTAGTTTCTTAGTCTTTCCCAATTAATGTAGCACTAACATTAAGACAATAAAAGTTGGCACTAAAGATGTAGACATATGCAAGTTCTCTGACAGAAAATGGCTGTTCTAAACAGTTCTTTTAAAAAAATAGAGACAAAAAACTTTTTATTTAATTTAGTAATATTTAGGCAGAATCTCCTAATTCTATAAATAAATACTCGTTTTTTTTAACCAAGTTGTTAACGGTAATAGATCACATTTTACTTAATTGTGAAACATAACTAAAGTCTATGTCGATACTCTGGAACAAGCCTGAGATTAGGATATTGTTTCACCCATTTTACCTTGAAGAAATAGAGGCTCAGGAGGTTGTGCTGGCAAGTTAGCCCAGGATCACATAGGTAGTGAATGGGAGAGTCAGAACTCTCATCAGACCTCCTAATACCAGGACTATTGTCTCCTATACAACAAATATTTGCTGATACATATAAGTTAGAATCTTGCTCCATGATTGACGATGGCAAGGTCATCATCTGTGGTTACGCATTTCAGTACATTCACTGAAATGTTATGTTTGTGGCATTCACAGATGAAAAGCTAACCCACTATTTCTTGCATCTTTCCCCCTTTCTTAGGAGAGGTGACTGTTTTACAATTTATCTTGAATCCATCCCTCATTTGCTTTCCTCCTCATGTGCTAAATACAATCCATCAGCAAGTCCTATTGGCCCCACTCCCACAACATATCCCCAGTCAATAAACTTCTCTCTGTCTCCTTAATACACCCCAGTTCATCATCTTTTACTGGGTGACTGCCCTTTGTTTGTAATATGAGTTGTATATTTTCTCTTAATTTGTCAATTGTTTATGTTGCAATGTTTTCTTTCTTTGTATATATAAGTATTTTATTTTTGTGTACTCAAATTTATCAGTCTTCATTATATTATTTCATAATATGAAGTCATATTTTGGAAAGCCTTCCCTGTTTATTTTGAATAAATAAACCTGCAAGTCTGAGTAGGGTCTAGAAAAGATATTGCATCTATGTTCACATCCCAACACATGCTATAAGTTATCCTCAAACTTGGAAGCTTATGTACAGCTTATGGTCTAAGACTTAATAATGCACAAAGTAATACACCTACTTTCCAACCTGTCAACCTTCATGGTAGACTTTGGGAAGCAATATTCAAAACCTAATTGATTCTGTAGACTATGATTCCTTGTATACAGAGAGTCAAACCTTGGGCTGCCACAGTCAATCTTTGACTTTTACGAATATATTATTTGAGTATATAAACATTTGTCTATAATCAGGGAAAACACACTACTATCAATTATATGAATTTAAAAATCATCCAAAATCATTAAAAAAAAGTCACTAGCTAATTCCATAGAGAAAAAGCAGCATTATATCTTGATACAAACAAACTATAAGAAAAAGATGAGCTCACTGGAAAAATTGAAAACAAAGTAAATATTTGATAATATTAAAGATTTTTGCTATTTAATTTTGGGGTGACAATAGTAATATAGCTACATTTTCTTTTTATATTTGATTTACATTTTTACAATTTTACATAAATTTCTAACTCTTTGAGACCCTGAATGGGTGTTCTGCATTCCTCGATTACTCTCTATTTGCTCTAATTAAACCAGGGCCCAGTTATGAATGGGTGTTTCTTAGAATGTTTTTATAGAACATTTTCCTTGGACTCATATGGGATACATCTTATAATGTAGATTCTTAATTGTAATGACTTCTGGCAGATAGGTCCTATGAATCTGTATTTTAATAAGCTTCCCAGGTGATTTTCATGAACACTGAAATTTGAAAGCCATCATTCTATAACAGGAACACTGTGCTTTAAGAATTTAATATGCATCTTTTATGAATCCTCTGTATTATTTATAATAATTACAAATTATACATGTGTTATTATAGCAGTATATAAGAGATCATAAACATAGATAAAAACAAAATTTGAAATTAAAATCTAAAATAAATTAAAATGAAAGTTCTAACATTTCTGTCAATATCTGCCTTCCCACTTTGCAGACCCATTCTTTTTAAATACTCCTTATCTGTCTGTGCAATAAATGGTGCTGGGAATATTGAATCACTACATGCAAAAGAATGAAAATAGACTACTACCTCACACCATGCACAAAACCAACTGAAAATGGGTAAAATTCTTGAACATAAGACTGAAAACCATAAAATACATAGAGGAAAACACAGGCAAAACACTATATGACATACTTTTCAGAAACATCAAAGACTCATCCTCAAAAACAAAGAAAGTGAAGGAAAAGATAAACAGCTGGTACTAAATCAAACTAAAAATCTTCTGTACAGCAAAATATACAACAACCAAAAAAAAGAAACACCCTACTAAATGGAAGAAAATATTTGCACTCCATACAACTGATAAGGGATTGAGTTCAAAGATATATAAAGAGCTCACATGACTCAATAAAAATAAACAATCCAGTCAAAAAATGGGCAGAAAAACTAAAAAGACACTTTTCCAAAGAGGAACTGCAAATGGCCAACAGGCATATGAAAAAATGTTCAACATCACTTATAATCAGAGAAATACAAATCAAAAACACAAAGAGATACCACCTCACACCAATGAGAGTGGAATATATTAAAAAAAAAAATGGCAACAGCAAATGCTGGCGAGGATGTGGCTGGCATGTTGCCTCTTACACTGCTGGTGAAAATGCAAAATGGTCCAATCACTATGGAAAACAGTGGAGGACCTTCACACTACTAAAAATGGAGCTACCATATAATCCAAAAATTCCACTCCTAGGAATCTACCCAAAAGACAAAAAAAAAAAAAAATTAATTCAAAAATGAAACCTGCACTCCTATATTTATTGCAGCATTATTTATAATAGCTAAGGATTTGGAAACAACTGAAATGCCCAAAAACAGATCACTGGATAAAAAAAGATGTGGCACATATACACAGTGGAAAACTATGCAGCAGTCAAAAAGATAAACTCATGCCATTTGCAGCAACATGGATGGGGTTGGAAGGGATTATGCTCAGTGAAATAAGTCAGAAGGAAAAAGAAAAATATTGGACGGTTTCACTCACTTATAGGAGAAATATAGGAGAACCAAACACGGGATCAGGAAAAACCAAAAACAAAATGAGCATGCAAAAGATAAATCAGAAACATTCTATTGGGTGGGGGGAAGAGAGAGGGATCAGAACAGGGGAGGGAAGAGCACAAGAGACAGGTGCTGGTTCACGGGTGAAATATATTTCAGATAAGATGGTATGATTTAATTGAAGACAATATATTTTGGTAAATGAATATCTACATAGTATCTAGCATATTGATAGCTGCTTAACAAGTATTCAATAATTAATTCACTAATTATATTATTTTGCCAGTTAAATATTTATTTGTCCATTCATTTATTTATTCATTCATTTATTTATTTATTTAACATAGCATTTTTCTTCATGATATAGGATTTCTCCACTCAGGTGTGGTCACCATATTTTGCCCACCTCCAAAGTGGCCACAGTCCTCCACCACACTCCACCACGCTCTCCTCACACCCTGTTCTCTATTCTTCCCCTCTCCTTCTCCATCCCCCAGCCTGAGTGTCTCAAATTTACAGTCTGCTTTCAAGGTTCACTCTTACAGTTTGCCTTTGTCTTAACCTTTGTTTAGTTTCTCCAAATTTCATATGTAAGTGAAACCATCCAGTATTTATCTTTCTACTTCTGGCTCACTATGCTTAGAATTACCCCTTCCATCCATGTTGCCACAAATGGCATGTGTTTATCTTTTTTGAACACTGAGTAGCATTCCATTGTGTCTATACACCACATCTTCTCTGTTCACTCATCTTGTCTGGAACATTTAAGTGTTTCCATATCCTGACCATTGTATATAGTGCTGTTATAAACATAAGAGTGTAGGTTTCCTTTCAAATTAGTGTTTTTGTGCTCTTTGCATAGATACCTAAAAAGGAATTTCTAGATCAGATAGTAATTGTATTTTTAGTCTCTTGAGGAGTATCCACATTTCTTTCCATAGGGATTGGACCAGTCTACATCCCAACCAACAGCATAAGAGGGTTCCTTTATCCTCCACATCCTCACCAGTAATTGTGGTATTTTTGATATAGGCCATTCTCACAGGTGTGAAGTGGTATAAAATTATGGTTTTGATTTGTATTTCCCTGAATATAAGTGTTGATGAGAAATTTTTCTTATGTTTGTTAGTCATCCCCATGTTTTCTTTGTGGAAGTGCCTATTTAGCTCTTCTGCCCATCTTTTGATTGGGTTGTTTTCTTTTTGTTGAGTTGTGTAAATGCTTTGTAGATCTTCAATATCAATCCCTTATCAGATGTATGGTATACAAATATTTTCTCCCATTTAGTAGGGTGTCTGTTTTGGTCATCATTTCTCTGTACAGAAGATTTTTAGTTTGATATAGTCCAAGTTGTTTATTTTCTTCTTTGTTTTCCTTGCTGCTGGAGATGAGTCTGCAAAGGTGTTTCTGAGACTTAAGTCACGGAGTATTTTGCCTATGTTTTCTCCTTTTTTTTTTTTTTTTTTTAGGTTTTACATCCAAGTCATTAGTCATCTTGAGTTGATTTTTGTGTATGGTGTGAGATAGTGGTATATTTTCATTCTTTTGCATGTGCCAAATCAATTTTCCCAGAAACATTTATTGAAGAGGTTTTCATTGTTCCAGTGGATATACTTTGCTCCTCTGTCATATATCAGTTGTCCATACATGTGTGGTTTTATTTCTGGGCTCCCAATTCTATTTCATTGATCTGTGTGTTTTTGTGGAAGTACCATACTGTTTTAATTACTGTGGCTTTGTATTATAGTTTGACATCTGGAAGTGTGATACTTCCATTTTTCCCCTATTTAGTCTGGAGAGCTTTGTCTATTCAGGGTTTTTTGTGATTCCATATGAATTTCAGTAATCTTTGTTTGATTTCTTTGAGGAATACCATTTGGATTTTTATTGGAATTGCAGTGAATCTGTAAATTTTTGGGGGTAGGATGACCATTTTGACAATGTTGATTCTTCAAATCTCTGAGCAGTGAATATATTTCCACTTCTTTGTGTGTTCTTTTTCTTTTAACAATGTTTTAGTTTCTTTGTATAGGTTCTTTACCCCCTTTGTTAGGTTATCCCCAGGTATTTAATGTTTTTGATGTGATTATAAATGGACTGGATTTCTTAATTTCTCCTTCTAGTTCTTTATTTGTACATAGGAAAGCAAATGATTTTTTTGTATTCTTTTTGTATCCTGCCACTTTACTAAACTGGTTTATTGTTTCAATTAGTTTTTCCATAGCATCTTGGTGTTTTCTATGTATATTATCATGTCATCTACAAATAATGATAGTGTTACTTCTTTCCCAGTTTAGATTCTTTTTATTGCTTTCTCTTGCCTAATTTCCCTCTAACTCTATGTTGAATAGTAGTGGTGAAAGTGGACATCTTTGTTTTGTACCAGATCTTAGTGGAAATGCTTTCAGTTTTTTACCATTGAGAATGCTACTTTGTGGGTTTGTTATATATGGCTTTTATTATGTTAAGATACATTCCATTCATCCCCATTTTTTCAAAGGTTTTCATAATAAATGGATGCTGGATCTTATCAAATGCTTTCTCAGCATCTATTGATATGATCTTGTGGTTCTTCCTTTTCTTTTTTGTTGATGTGGTATATGACATTGATTGATTTTCAAATATTGAAACATCCTTGTGTTCCTGGTGTAAATCCCACTTGGTCATGGGGTACAATCTTTATTAATGCATTGTTGGATTCAGTTCAGTTAAATATTTAGAATTCATAATTGATTATATTTCACATCAGGAGCTCAAAATTGCCAACACCGTTATAGGAATATAACATATTTTTCAAATTACAAAATATTTTGCAAATAGATATGATTGTCTTTCACAATATCAGTGATACATCACTGCCTAGTACAGCATATACCTAGAAACAACCTCATTTATTAGTTCATTCCTACACAACAGAGCAGCTAATCCTTCTGCTATGTCATTCCCTGCTTCCATCAACTATTTCTTAGCACAGCCCCCTATCTCCAATAACAGTGAGGACAAACAGCTTCAATCAACAGAAGATAAATGAATCAATGATGTTTCATTATCTCCAGGCAGTAAGCTCTGGAGTTAGACTGTCTGGATTAGAATCCTGACTCAAGCATTTACACCCATATAACCTTTAGTAAATTTCTTAAGTCTCCCTGTGTCTTGGTGTCTTCATTTATAAAATAGAGATGGTATTAATGGTACCTATCTTATGGGGTTATAGTAGAACTGAAGGAGAATAATATGTGCTGACCGGTATTAAGTGCCCCATAAATGTTATGCATTATTACAACATGACCAAATCTTTTGGTCCTTCTGATCTGTTATAGTAATCCCTTAGAACATTATAGCAGTGATTATTAGTATCACAGTTCACGAGCCGGCAATTTTGTCCAGACCCTCTGTTCTAGAGTAGAAGCTGAGAGTTCCATGACAACACAACATGCTCTCAAATCCCTCCCAGGGCCCAACAAATGATTTATCTAAATGAAGGACTACACAAGGGCATCTCACAGAGCCCAGCTGGTATAGACCAAGGGCAGGACTTGCAAGGAAATGAACCAGATTTCATCCAGCCCAAAACATACTTTGAAGAAAATCACTCTCCCTTACAGATCTACTTCTTCATCTATAAAGCTGAAATAATAACTACCTGATTTTAAAGGAATAAATGACATGATCTAAGAAAAAATACATTTCAATGGTAAAATGTATGTTACGATCAGGATGTTATTATTTACCTTTGTATCACCATATTCATTAATTCAAAATATATTTAGTTCACTTCTGACTGTCCAGGCACTATGCTAAGCTCTAGTAAAAGAGCTTGGAAATAAGTAACATACAGTAGCTAGAGTTTTAAAACATTATTTGTTTAGAATTAATTAATATTACCAAAAATGTTTGAAGTGGAGAACTTGGACCAAATTTGAAAGAGATATAAGATGCCATATTTCATTGTATAATGACAAATATGTGGATTCATCCCCTCTCTGCCCTCCCAGTTTGCACTTACAACTATCATAGCATCATACACACTCTTGTAAAGTCATCTCTGTAGACTGTGAGCTTCATGAGGGTAGACATATGGAAATTTTTTTGCCTCTGTATCCTTAATATCTATATCAGAATACTGCAAAGAGCAGACACTTAGTAAAGTATTTGGAGTTTTGTTTTTCTGGGAGGAGGGGGTTTATTTTGTAGCTAAGAATGACCAATCATATGTAGGGTAGGAGGAAAAGCAAATCAATTAAATCCTTTCAACCAGAGGTCTTGTGAAGGATGTCCTCTTTTGTACCAGCACGTGAGTATGTAGCATCTCTCTCCATTTATACAAGTACTTATGTCTATACATGAGCAAATGGATCTGCCTTGGCTGGCTACTTTACATTTGAGAAAACTGGGTAGCATTTTGGTAAATGACAAATTCTGATGTCCTAAGCTTCTAGGAAGAGTTAAAGTACCTCAAAGAAATAATCAGTGTAACTTTCCAACCAGTAAAATCAAGTCCCTTATAGTCTATTTAATTTCCTAGGAATTTTTATATACATATATATGTTCAACATACATAGCCCCTCACACATATACCAGTACTATATATTTTTTTACAACATAGGGTTTTCTAGGATTGAGTAGTTTTAAACAACAGTATTTTATTATTTTAAGCACACCCACTGTGAAAACATTCATGGGGCTCACTGCTTCTGCTATTGGAACATTTGTTTTTTATTCTGAATATTTCAGCACATCTATTTACCTGGCACTATATTTAGTACCACAGTGCCAAGATGGCATATATAAAGATTCAATTGCAATTCCCATCTGATGTCCCTTCCCTCTCCTTTTTACCCCCTTTTTTATGTCCACACTCTGAATTCAGCACAAAGTTGGTGTGTTTAATTTAAAAAGAAGTAAAACGCTCCAGGAGACGCCTCAGACCACTGCAAATCACCTACTTTATAGAGGCAGTAAAATTGTGTATCGGATTAGAAGTGATGCTGATCTGAAATTTATGATAACTTTTAATGGCATTATAATTTTTTTCCCTGTGCGCTCCATAACTGCATCGTTTCGATGCACAGTGCAGTGAGATGAAATTTGTAAGGGAAGAACATTACCCAGGCAAGCCTGGGGGGAAGTCAGTGGAATAATGCAGCAACCCCACATAGGTGGATGGCAGCTATTCTTTCCATGCACTATGTTGAGGCACAAACTCCAAATTGACCTTTTAAAATTAAAGGCGACCCAGGGTGCAGAATTTATTGAGAAAACTAGGAACTGTAGTAAAAGCAACCTCTTAAGAAACCCAGTGTAAGTGACTTCCTCATACCTGTCCACTACTTCTGGGACTCTTCAGGTCTCCTGGCCAAGAGAAGAGCACCAGGTGTCCTGAAAACATTATTCTGGAACAGACAAGTCTTCCCTAAGCAAGGTATACTGTCTGGTTTTCCCTGCAACAGTACAGTATACCACTGTTTCCAAGAGAGCACGCGGGGGGCATTCCTGGTAGCACAGATCAAAAAGACAAGGTCCTGTGAAGTTTGCAACTAAGAATATGATGGCGAAGAAAAAGGAATTCAATGACAGAGGGAAAGATAAAAAGAAAGAAATATGGAAGAACTTTGCAAAATTCCAATAGTAATGTTTATATTAAGTTCCTATTTGAATCATGAAGAGAACTCTCCAGAAAAGTCACCAAAGTCAAAGAAAAAGACCTCCTTTCAGTGTCAAATCCCCTCTCCAACGCCTTTCTTTTGTGGATAATCTAGCCTCTGCTTGAATACTTCCAAGGACAAGAGGCTCATTACCAATTGAGGCAAGTCACGAATTTATTTGTAAATTCGTTGAACAATGTGTTGGGCATAGTGCCAGGCATCAAGTGCTATGCTGATGTCAGTGCATTTTTGAAAGCTTTCTTAAAACAATAACCAGTATTATATTGTTTTCTGACTAGAACAACACTATACATTCAGTATAAAAAATTAAATCTTTAAAACATAGAAAGCTTCACCGATGTGTTATTCTTTTCAAAAATGTCTAACATTAATCTAATAATGATGATAAAATCTGAAAATTACTCAAAGGCTGGCCTGAATATTCCAAAAATGTCAATGTAGTAAAAGACAGAAATATTAAGTAGGTGACTTTTTGTTTTAAAGTATAAAGAGATATGACAACAAATGTCATATGTGAAACTCACTTAGATATTGAAAAATAAGAAGGTTACATAGGACATTTGAAGAACTATTGGGGGATTTGAATACAGATGATATTATTCAATCAACATTAAATTTTTGGTTGTGATAATGTTATCATGGCTTTGTAAGGAAATAAACTTGTCTTACCAAACATACACTGAAATATTCGGGGGGGGGGGGGAAATGTCATGATGTCTGCAAATTACTTCCAAGTAGTACAACAAAAATTGATAAAGTCAACGTGGCAAAATGTTAATAGATAACAGACTTATTATCCTTCAACTTTTTGTAGCTTAGTTTGTCTGTCTGTCTGTTTGTTGCAAAATAAGAATTTGGGAGAGATGTACAAAATTAATGTTCTGCATGGGTTATTTAAATTTTTCTTCTCTGTCTTTTTCTATATTCTGCAAATATTTCTTGCAATGACATATTGGGGTCAGAATTTGGGGTCAGAATTGAGTCCAGAGGAGCAGATTCTTGCATAGTTTCTCTATTTTCTCAGAGATTAAATTGCTCATCAAACCAAGAATTAATCTGACATCCAACCCTGCACTTACCAGTCTCTGGACCCCATCCCAAGCCTTGCCCAGCAGACTTCCTCTGTCTGGCCCAGCTCCTCTATTTGTTTGTGGAAGTGCCACCCAGCTCCCATCTGTGCTCTCCTCTCTCTTTCTCCTACCAGGAAGTTTCTCCTATCTACCCTGGATTTCCTGGGGAAGCTGGCTTTCTTATGAAACTGCAAGACAAGGTGTCTCCCTTCCTTTTTCTCTCATGTCACACCTGTGAACCACAGGTCTCAGATCTGCCTAGCAAATGCCTTTAAGTTTCTTTGTTACATTTCTGAATATGCTTGACCTCTTTCCCACACCTTTGGAGGCTATTTCCAGATTCATTTCACAAGAAATTAAAATAAAAGAAAATTAGAGTGTGTCGCACCAAAGAAAGTTAGTAGTCATTTAGTCCAACCTCTTCATTTTACAGACAGTGAAGGGAATGTAAAGTCCAGAGAGGGGAGGTCAGCTATCCAAGGTCACATAACTAAATCATTGCAAACCTGAGTTAAAATGCTACCTTTGAGTCTCTATCACATCTACTCTTTCCATTGGACCATGATTCTTTTCCTTCAGAGATCATATATATGATCCTTCTGAGTATTCAACTTCCCAGGTTTGTTTGGGTGTTTCTCTCTTCCACTCAGCTTGTAAGGCTCAAGAGCAAGCTTGTAGGTCTTTAATCAAACAGCCTAGAATGTGTCTTTGGGTCTTATCCATCAAGTTGTCAATGTGTTAGGAGACCAAATCTTCTTTAATATCATCCCCTCTTCACTAACTATGGTCTTCTTTCTTTTAACAGGCAACAGGGAAAAAGAACATTTTCCCTCTGCTTTCAAGCTTCTCAACTTCTTACTTCAAATTGCAAATCCTTTTGAGCACTCTATTTCTCTTTTTATCTTCCCAAAATGTCCTCCCCTCTTCCCTGCTTCTGCCTGGTGCTTTTCATCATTCATAAATATTGACTTCAAATACCACCCCACATGGATCTGGCCCCTGCCTTCTTGGGGTCTGAAGTGTGACATTTCTATACCTCCATTTTAAGATCAATCACAGGTTTCCATCTACGGCAATTTTTGGTTTTATATCTTTTTAACCTTGAGCTCCCTGCAAGTGAAGTATATACCTTATTTACTTTTGATGCTCCAGCTTCTTACACAGTGAAGGCTAAATTAATTTTGAAATAAAGGAATGCAAATCAGCAAAATTGAAAGGTAATGTGTGTTTTCAGAGTCTTGCCGGCTATTCTGGCAAATTCTAACATATTCTGCCTGCAAAAGGCAGCCCATCTCTGATGGAATCATATTCACCTACCCATGTCCCTGTCCTCATTACTTACCCTAGCCTGCAAGAAACACTACTTTATTAGTACCTGAGTTCTTGTTGCCCCAGTGCCTACCTGGGTCTCCACATGCTCCTGGAGGTTCTTGTTAGAGTGGTCAGATTCACTTTCTTTGTAAAGAGCCTCACACTCATGGACTCTACTGGTGCATGTGATTCCCCTTAATTTTCATGGATTCTTTTTCTAACTGTTCCGCTCAGTCTTATCTACCAGCCTTTCAAGGAAGCCAACATTCATCCCCTTTATACTCTCCACATAGAAACGTGCTCTAGTGGTGAAGTCCACTTAGTCTTTTCACAGCCAATTTAATTGGTAAGCAAAATGCACTTCAATTGGCTTCATTCACTTGCCAGCTGTGTGACCTTTCTTAAGTTCTTTATTTTTTTTGTTTTGTTTTGGTTTGTTTGTTTTTTATTGTTATTTATGTCTTTTACATTTTGTATTCCCCCTTGGGTAACACACCACCAATTCACCCGTGATACATCTCCGTGGTCCCTTGTGTTCTTTTCTACTCCATTTTGTGCCCTTACCCTCCCCTCCCACCACACTCCCCACCCACTGAGTGCCTCTCTCCTATTTGGTTTCCTTATAGTCCTGTTATAAGTGAAACCATTCAATATTTTCTTCTTTCTTTCTGGCTTATTTCACTGAGTATGATCCCCTCTAATTCCATCCATGTTGCTGCAAATTGCATGTGTTTATCTTCTTTGAATGCTGAATAGTATTCCATTGTGTATATGTACCACATCTTCTTGATCCAATCATCTATTTTTGGACATCTGGGTTGCTTCCATACCTTTGCTATTGTGAACAGTGCCACAATGAACATACAGGTGCATGTATCCTTTTGAATTAGTGTTTTTGTGTCCTTTGGGTAGATTCCCAAAAGTGGTATTGCTGGGTCATATGGAAGCTCCATTTTTAGCAATTTGAGGAACCGCCATACAGATTTCCATAATGGTTGGACCAATTTGCATTCCCACAAGCAATGTAGAAGAGTTCCTTTCTCTCCACATCCTTTCCAGCATTTGTTGTTGCCTGTATATTTAATGTGTGCCATCCTCACAGGTGAGGTGGTATCTCAATGTGGTTTTGATTTGCATTTCCTTGATTATAAGTGATGTTGAACATTTTTTCATGTACCTGTTGGCCATTTGCTTTTCTTCTTTGGAGAAGTGTCTTTTTATCTCTTCTGCCCATTTTTTGACTGGGTTATTGGCTTTGTTTTTGTTGAGTTGTGTGAGTTCCTTGTAAATTTTTGTTATCAGTCCTTTATCGGATGTATTGTGTGAGAAGATCTTTTCCCAGTTGGTAGGGTGTCTGTTAGTTTTGGTTATGTCTCTTTTGCTGTACAGAAGCTTTTTATATTGATGTAATCCCACCTGTTTATCTTGTCCTTCACTTCCTTCACTTTGGGGGATGTGTCTTTCAAGATTTTGCTGAGATGTATGTCGTGTAGAGTTTTGCCTATATTTTCTTCTATAAACTTTATGGTTTGAGGTCTTATCTCCAGGTCTTTTATCCATTTTGAGTTGGCTTTTGTGCAGAGTGTGAGGTAGTAGTCTAGATTCATTTTTTTGCATGTGGCTGTCCAGTTTTCCCAGCACCATTTATTGAATAGACTGTCCTTGTTCCACTGCATTTTCTTTGCTCCTTGGGATAGAAGGAACATACCTCAACGTAATAAGAGCCATATATGACAAACCCACGGCCAATATTATCCTCAATGATGAGAAGCTGAAGGCCTTTCCCCTAAGATCAGGAACAAGGCAAGGATGTCCACTCTCACCATTGCTTTTCAATATAATACTGGAAGTCCTAGCCAGAGCAATTAGACGAGAGAAAGACATTCAAGGGATCCAAATAAGAAAAGAAGAAATTAAACTGTCTCTATTTGCAGACGATATGATAATATATATACAAAACCCTAAAAACTCCATAGAAAAACTACTCAAAATTTCTTAAGTTCTTTAAACTCTCTGTGCCACAGTTCTGTCTCTGTAAAGTACCTTGAGGAGCTGCTGAGCATTTAAAAAAAATAGTGCATGTAAAATGCCCAGCACAGTGTGACAGCAGGAAGACTCAGGGAGCACAGGTTCTTAATGGAGCTGCATAGACAGGTCTAAAGGAGGAAGGAGTTCTGGAGGCCTTGGTGGCTTTTTAATGTTTTCTTATGGAGAGGCAACCAGGTACAGGGCAGGCAATGGGGCCGGGGGGGGGGGGGGGGGGGGGGGGGGGGGGGGGGGGGGGGGGGGGGGGGGGGGGGGGGGGGGGAGGGGGGAGGGGAGGCTGGCAGGCTTCCCAGCCCCCAGTGAATCTTCACTTTCTCAGGCTCTCTGGCGGCATCTCGTGGCCTCTGCTGCACAGTAGGTCCTCTGCACCACGCTGTAGTTTCTGCTGCTGCTCTCTGCTTATAAGTCCAGCCTCTGGCCCAGGTATGCCCATTCACACAGGCCCACAACCCTACTCCAGGTGTCCACCATTAAGCATGCGCATAGGCCTGCAGAAGTCCGTCATTGAGGGGAGTGCAAAAAAACCTGACAGTTCTCACCCTACACACGGTATACCTGTTACATGTTTATTGCAAAATAAATGTTCTTTCTCCTTACTGATAGTTCTTCAAACAGGAACACAAAGCCAGCACACACTCTGCAGTTACACACAATCATTTCTTAGTTGCCCCAATGTTCTAAGACCCCCCAACTTCAAAATCTCAGATACTTTCATGGAAAACTGTAATTTTGGCCATGAGTCTTTTTTAAAAGTCCTTTTTCCTCCTTGGTCATTTGGCTGCTATCACCTTCTAACCTGCTGGGAGAGCCCTTACCCAACAGAAAGTGTCCCGAGGCTGCCCAAGAAAGAAAGTAATGTAGTTCAAGGACAATGGGACCCTACAATGGAAAAGATGTTTCATAGTAGAGTGATCCTATTGTGATCAGGGGTCCCACCAATTCGGCCTCTACTACCCTCCACAGGCCTGAGCCAGAACAGAACTGACCTGCCAGGCTGCTCAGCACTTCTTCTGGTAACAGGCCACCCTGGTGCCAAAAACAGTGCCCAGGCCTTCATGGTCTTCCCCAGGGACTTAAGTTAATGACAAGCAGGCAACTTGGGTTTACTCTGAATCACTTCTTTTAACCTAATTATATGCCTAGGGGGAATTCCAATGTATTTGATCAAGTCTTGCTAGTATTTCCCTTGTCTAATTCCATTAGTCTCATTGATAGGAAGGGTTCCTAAAGCAATTAAAGCAAGTGCTATCCCCTGAGGTCTCTGGATGACTATCCTCTCTCCACTCTACTCAGAACCCAGTTATCCCTGGTGAATGGCACAGGCAGGGTTGTGCAGAGGACCCCTTTAGAAGAATGGGGTCCTCTGGCACCAGCAAAGTGGAATCTGAACTCTCTCCAATTAACAGGGCTCAGAAACTAGTGTTTCAGCTGAAAACTGTGGAGGGAGGGGTGCTGTGTTCTTTGTGGGACTGTTCCTCACGATTCTTCCTCCAGTTGTTCATATCACATACTATATGCATTTTATTCTGTTTCACCACTATCTCTATCCACCTAGAACTCCACTGACCCACAAAATGCCTTCAAAATCACTGGCCCATTTTAGCAGCGTCAGGTAGCCCACTGGAAATGTCAGCGCACACTCAACAAGCAGCTAGATTCAAGTACGCCGAGGCTTAACCTCATTAAAATGTTTCCACGACACAGGGTCAAACTTATCTTGCCACAGACTCCCTTCCTCTCGCCAATTGCTGAGAAACCATTTTCTTTCTAATTAATTTCATCTCGATGAAACCTGCACAAATGACAGTGCAACAAATTAAGGCTTATTGATTATTGGCTTTTTAAAAATAGTTAATGGTTCTGTCCAAAGATGGAATATTTTAGGGACATCAGCAAGACATTCTAGCTTAGGCTGATTTTGGTCTTTTGAACAATGAAAATAATGCTGTAAGCATCTTCCCTAGCCTCATCACATTCATTTTCTATCAGAAACTTTATTCTATGTTATAGTAACAAAATAAATATAGCTAGAAAACTGCATCTTAGAATTTGATAAGAAAACAAATGTTATTCTGGCATGCACATTTCATATATAGTGCTCTGGAGGTTGTCCACACTTGTTCCCCTTTTCTTTCTCCCTTCAAACATAGGTAGTAAGTTTTATTTGTCCACAAGGACTGTTGATAGAAAAAAAAGAAAAATAACTTAATGAGATAAAACTCAGGTTCCTTATCAGAATCTTGTGGGTTTGTTTGTTTAAGGCTTATTTTGGAAAGGCGTGAATGGACTCACCAAGACTAACAGAATCCCACTGTATGATAGGATAAAACTCAGGCCTTCATGAGTGGTAGCCTCAACTGCTACTCCCAAGAGAATGTAATTTCATTCAGAACATCTCTATATAAAAAACTGTGACTTACAACACTTTCTGTACTATACATTTGGTAGAATTCAAATCCAGTACCTCAGCTGGTTTACAAACTCTCTGTAAAGTAGCATGGATTCCTGTTCCTTGGTGGCAAAATGGGGCAAAAAGAAGGAATGGCATTGAAGATAACATTGGCATCAGGAACCAAAATCAATCTTCCATTTCTAAATTAGAAATCTTTTAAACATGCTATCAAGCTCATCAAGAGCTTTTATTTTACCAATCAAGTATATCTAAGGCCTACAAGTGTGGTTTCTTAAAACAGTAGAAATCAGGTTCAGAATCTACAGAGGCACATTGCTTCAGGAAAAAGATTTATAATAAACCTTTTCTTCTACCCCACTCAAATGTTTCAATTTATCAAGGAATATCTGAGTACAATTGCTTTATATATTCATTCTGAGTGTAAGTATTTATCTTCATCTATCAGAACAGATCCATGAAAGGTTCACAGTGATCATCTAGTCCAGCCCATCATTTTATAGAAAATAATTGAAGCCCAGAGAAGTTGTTACCTTTGCTCAGGCACATACCTCGAAGGAACATGCTTATATACTTTGCATTAGGATGTGTGTATGTGAAAGGTCTTTTGTCTTGCTATTCAATACAGTTATTTTCTATCATTTTGTCCAGTACGGATCTTCCTAAACTTACCATGGGAATAAGCCCAAATAAGCCCATCATAAATTGAAAATATCATAAGTCAAAATGCATTTAATTCACTTAACCTACCTTAAAAATGCTCAGAATACTTCCATTAGCCTACAGATGAGCAAAATAATCTAACCTAATGATGACACATGTGACTGGGAGCCATAGCTTGCTGCTGCTCCTACATCATTAGAGAGTGTTGTACTGCATATCAGCCCAGGAAAAGAGCAAAGCTCAAAATTCTAAGTATGGTTTCAAGTAAATGTATATCACTTTCACATCATCATAAAGCTGAAAAATTCTAAGTTAAACCATCATAAGTCAGGCACCACCTGCACTATATATCAACTAAAGATATGTATGGGTGTTTTGGAATGGTACCTAGTTTGATTATCTCAATGGCCAGAAAACCAGCAAACCCAACATAAGAAAAGAGATGAGGAGAAAGTATCATATTCAACCTGGGCCAGAGAAGACCAGAGGTGGACAGACAAACCCCATAGCCTAACACAGAGAGGTCCCAGCTGAGGTACAACAAAGTTAATGTAAGCCAAGGGACACATTCTCTCATGGGCCAATTAAAAGAGTAAGACCTACAGAAGGCTTTATGGAGAACTTCCATCTTAAAGGAAACTTTAGAAATGAAAACATTGGAACAGAACATCACTTCAACAGGGGACTGGACCAGTTGACGTTGAAGTTCCAGATATTTCTAAAGAACTTTGATTTTATGATTTATTTTTGTTTGTATTTATGTTCCATCAACAGCCCCATAAATTGTTGGATTGCTTTAATGAATAAGTGATAGGTTTAAAATGATAATGGTGTCATCAAGAGCAGAAACTTGTGCTGCTTTATGACTAGGTCTTAATCTATATCACAGAATTGGACACAAAGGACAGGTCCTCTCATTCTGATTTGTCATGGCTGGCAGATGTGGAAGCCTCAGTCTTCACCTCACGCAAAGCAAACTCTATTAATCAGAATATCCAAATCCCTCGTTCACACTCTTTTCATCTCTTTTTAGAGGTTGTCTGCATCATACAAACTGTATATCTCTTTAGCAAGCATATAGTAGGTCCATGAATGGAATAATTGGTGCAGGGAAGGAACTGATGTTGAGTATCTTGATGAAGTATTCACTATAATTTCTCTAAAACTGTTAAGGCCAAAACTAGGTTAATATTCACCTGGCATAGATAAGTGAGTACAATATGTTGACTCCACAACATTTGTCAGAAAAATAATATTCAATACAGTCATTTGCTAGGAAAATAGAAACATACAGAAAAAGAACCCCATTTACCATCAATTCTGGCAACCAAGCTGTATAACAGTTCTTTGTGCCAATTGTAAGGGTCAGTGGCAGCTTCAGAGGAAGAAGAGAAGCTACTTCCTACAGACACCAGTTCCTGGAGTGAATACCTTTCCCTTTGCTCAAAATTCTTGATATACCACTGCTCATTAGTCAATTATAACAGGTTTCTATTTGTTATCTATCAGGGCTTGGGGGTTTTTTCAAGAGGGGTCAGTTTGTGGTGATCTTCCTTTTCACAAATTAAGTGCATCAGTTAGGATTCTTTTGATGCCACAAGAAACAGAAAAATAAACCCAAATTGACTTAAGAAGGTATTTTATTGAGCTAATAACTGAAAAATCTGAGTTCAAATTGATTTGGCTGAAATAATCACTAGGATATTTTTCTCTCTTAGCCTTTCTTGGAGCTGTAATTGGGTTCACTTTTTGGAATGCTTTTTCTCTGTGGTGGCAAAATATTTACTACAGCTTTAGCTTTATCTCCTCTTGGGTTCTAGTCAATTTTGAAAAACAGCAGACCCAGCAAATGTTTCATTGCATCTCATTGGCTCTAATTGAGTCATGGGCCCCTCCCTGACCCAATCAAGTAAACAAGGAAAAGCAATCTTTGATTGGCTGAGGCCAAGCCATAGGTCTGCCCAGGACTTGAAGTGGGATTGGTGCCAACACTATGCAAACTTCCTCATACAAGAAGGAGGAGCAGGGGAGGGGGATTCCTTCAGAAAAATTCAGCTACTGCTATTAGGAGGATAGTTATCAAAATAGAAACAGTGAATGGCCATCTATTTACCAAATTCTAGGTTCACAGAGGACAGAAACAATATCATATTTCTATGGGTCACCCACAATGTCTAGTTCGAATAACAGGTATACAGTAAGCTTGTAGTGGTTGGTTGGACTTAGTCAAATGAGAAATCTAATATTAGAAATCACTTTGGGTTTTACTCAAACCCTTCTGATACATGACAATGGATACACTTCATTTCAGAAAACTAGTTTCCAATGCTGTTTTTATTCATAGAACTATCTTTTATTTGATAAACGAATCTGTGACTTCACTGTGAAATATTATTACTAATAACAATCCTTAACAGCACCATACTAAGGCCTTACATATAATATCTCAAATAAACCTTATTACAACCCTGTGAGAAAAGGTTATCCCTATTTTAAAGATGTGACAGATGGAGCTCAGGACGTCAATGACCTGCCCAAGGTATTCTAGACAGCTGGAATTTAAACCCAACACAGTTTTCCCACTATTTATGAGGGATGGAGCCAGATCATGCTACAAAGCCCCGTTTGATGCCTCCACCTCCCAGAACCACTCCAGCTAGTATCGGCCCACCTTTCAGCATTACTTGATACTTCTCTTACAGTTCATATTTTGTTCTGACTTTGCTAATCATTCCCATACCTGTCTCTTCCACTCAGTTCTGATATTTTCGGTGCCCCTGAGCAGACGGCAGAATGCTGGGAACAGGAGGAAAGGTACTTTCCGGGCCACTTGCTGAAACAGGGCCTCCCACCTTCCCTGCTGCTGAGGCTGGGTAGAGTCTGGCTCCAACCAGGCTTCCCAAATGAGCTTTCACTGCTAGATCAATCTTCCAAATGGGCCTTTCATCACGTCATTCCCCAACTCAAACCCTTCAGGTAAAACTTTATTTACAAAAAGACTGACTGCAGTTTGTTGATTTGATTTTTTAAAATATTGCATTTAAGTATCATTTATCTTATTACCAAGTCTTTTTGGCAACCCCTTAAATTTTACACCTGAAACAGATGCTTCCCTTTCCTGCCCTGAAATCTGACTCTGCTGCAAGAGCTCTCTATGACCCACAGAGCAAAGCCTGAAATACCCAGCATGATTCCCAGGACCCCCCACAAAATTACCTCCATTGACCTTTCTAACTTGATCGTCAGTCTACACTCCAACAAATTAGTCATCTTATCACATTACCTTTCTCTCCCCATTCCTGCCTCTGAGCAACGGTTCCCCCACAAGGAAAGCTTTAATCCACCCCTTCTCTCGAAGGCCACTTCCCAAACCGTCCTAGCCCCCTCTCCTTGGGCTAGGTCCCACAATGGCCTGAACTTGATAACTTCGTAAACGCCGTAAATTCAAACACTTTCTTAAAATTACTGTTTCTTCCATCTTCTCTGCTACTCCTCAACCCCACACAACTATTGGACAATGAAGTTAATGCTCAATAAATCAGTTCCTTTGTTTGCTATTTCAACCCAATTTATTCCCATCTGACTGAATGGTTGCTTTTTGGTCTCTGAGGCAAAGAAGTCCTCCACCTGGACTCTACAAAGAAGCTCCAAAGAACACAGGGAGATGGACTTGGGGTGGCAAAGCCAGGGTGCCCAGGCTTCTTAGAACCTGGAGCATGGAGCTTCGGGCCCCTTAAGGAGTGGCAGTTATGGGCTTGGAACCTATTCTGATTTTACCTCTCAAATAACCTTGAGTCTTGGAGAATAATCACCCCAAAAGAACTCACGTGGTTCTGGTTTCAGCTCAATGTAGAGAAAGAAAACACATCTCATATCTTTAAAACAGGGTAATATTATCAGAACAAAAAACATTTTAATAAATATTTGGGCCTAAAATGAATCATCCTTTTAATTTTAAATGACTGCAGATATTTTAAACTGTGCAACTAGAAATGAAAATGCTTTTGCACAGAAATTGTGCTTTCTAAGTTTAGCTTTATTTATTTATTCACTCAATGAATATTTATTTATTGCTTACATGGGCTAAGTGCTAGGGATTAGAGTGATAACCGAGACGCACATGGTTTTGATCTCTTAGGGCTTTTACCATATATTTTGTATTAGTTCTGAGAATTTTTATAAATTACTTTGGAACTCTCTAAATCAGCAAATAATTGTTGAACCCAGATGCAAGGAATACATTGGTGAATAAAAAAAGATCCCTTCCCTCAGGAGTTTATAGTCTAGCTGAGTACAATAGACAAACCATAATAATAAGTACTATAAGCTACATTAGAAGAAATAAGTGCTATGGAAGAGAAGAAAAATCCAAGAAGATAGAAATGTGCTTAGAGCTTTTTAAGAAACCAGAGGAAGCCAGTGTTGTTGGAGTGGAGGTAAGGTGAGAGAAGGAACAGGAAGATTTTGTGAGTCATGTGGAACACTGAAAGGACTTTGGCCTTTGGTCCAAAGTGATGAAGGAAGCAAATGAGCAGTTTGAGCAGAGGGATGACATGATACTTATTATAAAAGCAATCCTCTGCATGCTGTCCTTAGAATAGACTGGACAGATGGAAGGAGCGATCATAGAAGCAAGGAGCCAAATAGGAACAGTATTGAGGACCAAAGTAGAGAAGGCACTATCTGAAACCAACAGGTTAGTGGTATAGACACTACAAAGGGGTTAGAATCAGAATTTTGTTTCATATTGAGGATAGGAATAGTCTTACCTTCCTATATTTGTGATGGGGATCGACTGAGGTTAAACATGAAAAGAGTTTATAACAGTACCTAGTACATAGTAAAAACTCAATAAACAAAATAGTAATTAATAATATTACCCTCAGCCTGTTGTTAATGGGTGTCCCTCTATAGCCCTGTAAGTGAAAATAATACTCTCATATGCTAATCTCATATGCTAATAATACTCTCATATGAAAATCTTGAAAGGGGGATTTGGATTTGGACCCAAAGTGGGGAAGTCTCTCCTTTTCTCCACTATGTCTTTGTTTCAACCCAAGGACTGTTTGACCACCAGGCTCTCCTGAGGTGCCTGTGTCCGGGAAGACCCACCCTGATTTCCCAGTCTTCACCTCTGACTCCCTCTGCTCTTCCCTGCTTCACATAATCCAGGCCCTGGAGTGAGAATACACAGTTTCCTCTCCTGTGTAACAGCATTTGAGGCCCTTGTTTGGGTGACAAAAACCTTTTCTCTTGCCTTCAGCCTGGGGAGGAAGAACGTTCGTCTGAGAGGAAGAACTAGAGTCCTGAGAGACCGGCCATTCCTAAAGGACCCATGTGGGTGAGTCCTAGCGAAATAAATGGAAAAGAGCTCAGCTCACAGTAACTGGGATGCAGCATCCTCATCATCACAGAAAAGAGGCTGTATGAGAGTGCAGTCAAGTGGAATGGTTGGAGTATACTTTAGAGAAATTTTGCCAAAAGGGAAAGTAGAGATGATGGTCTCTTTTTTAAATTCCCTACCAAAAAAAAAAAAAAAAAAAAAAAAAATCCTCCAGAACTTAAAACTATTTTAATCAGCTGGAAAACATACATGGGCTTTACAGCTCCAAGACAGCTTGCACAGGCCCCGATAAATGCCTATCGCTCATTTGCATACGCTAACAGCTACACTTTAATCAGCCTCCTAATCCCTGATGGTATTAATGAATTTTTTTATGCTTTTTTTTTTAGTATCATGTTTGCTAATTCAAAAATGATCAGCGGCTTCTGTGTGCCTTTTTTTATGCAGGAAATAATGGGTGAGCTGGGTACTCCTGTTATCCAGCTCTCACAAATAATTAAGACTACAAAGGGTACAAATCAGTTTGAATGCGGTGCACAAAGGCATGGGCTCAGCAAAGGCCTTTCTCTGTTTCTGTTTCTCCCTCCCCCACCTCCTAACTTCTCCCTTTTTATTTGTTCCTTTCCTTTGACAAGAGGTGGTTTCCAAAGACGCCTGGGCAGGCCAGGAGCTGACCCAGTCAAAATACTCATTCCCATCTCCCTCAGCCCAATCATCACCGCAGGACCTGAAAAATTATGTGAGTTTTCAGTTCAGAGGGTTTGGATTCCTCTCAAAACTACTTTTCAAAGCTCAAACTGAAATGGAGGAAAAGAAGAGAATTTTCTGGTGGGTATCTCTGCCAGGTTTCACACCCTTCTTCCTTACTCATGTTCCCAGGAAGAACCCGCCAAACCTGATGCTGCAAAGACCAGGGAAATGAGGACAGCATCTCCTGCTGTCCTGGGCCTTGCTCCAGTTTGGCTCACAGAAGGCCAGGCCCGCAGACACGCCTGCTGGAGCCAGGATCACAGTGGTTCACGCAGCTACAGCACCTCCAAGATAGACATTTTAGGCTTATTGAGGAATAAGCAAATGAGGGTCAGCGATCAGTCCTCAAGAGGACCGTGAGGAGCCAGCATGGACAATGGAAATTCACAAGTAATCCAATTCCAAATTCACAAATAATCAACGTGGTTACGAACAGAGGCCAGGGCTCCCTGATTTGCCTTTCATCATCCCAGGCTGCTGCTCAGTCACCAGCCCTGGAAGGTGAGGAACCAAAACCATCATCAGAGCAGAGAGAGGAGGTGCCAGTCCAGGCGAACTGCAACCTGGATAGTGAACCCTCAAACAATGATAATTGGCAAGAAAAGAGAGATACAATCTGTGCAGGTACATCTATAACTAATTTAGATGATAAACTTACTACAAATTTTAATAATTAAAAAAAATTACTAGATATAAAAATAAAATGTCCAAAGTACCTGAAAAGATAGAGTTATCTTTAGGGAGGAATCTTGCCATTCCCTATCTAGGTATATACAAGTATTTATTTATTAATATTTATGTATTTATATGATATGTATATTTTTTAATATCCCTTTTCAGGGGAATGCTGGGAGAAGTGATGAGACAATGAAATTTGCAAAGTCCTTTGCACTGCAAAAAGGATAAAGTGTTGCATGAATGTATAATGATCATCAAATCAATGGCCTCTCATTCTGGTGTGTGGGCATCTTATCACCTGGCAACCTCTCCCTAACCTGTAGCCAATGGGAAATGGCTCGGATGTCTGGACAACTGAAAGCTTCACCTTAATTTTGACTTCTTGTCTGGCTTCTCTAGTTGAGTTCTTTTCTGAATTCCTAGTAGAACATTCTTTAGTGCATGTTATTCACTTCATAAATATTACATCGAGTATTTGGAAGGCCATGACTCTAAAATACCATTGGTAGGAAGCCATCACTGACATTGAGACCTTGAGCTTATCTAATGATGTAATATCTACTTTAATTGCATGAAAATATTTGATCTAAGGATATAATTTGATTTTTTTAAAGATTTATTTATTTATGCATACAAGCTGGGGTACAGGCCAGAGGCGTGGGGCGGCAAGAAGTTTCACCATAGACGGAGCGGGGAGCAAAACAGGCAGATAGACTGAAGTACACTGCTGAGGGGAGCAGCGGGCGAGGTAGGAGAGGTCTGCTGCTCCATGTGGAAATCTCCCTGGTCGGGTGTCGAACTCGCGTCACAGCTGCCGACAGTTCCACAGCGCAGCACTTAACCACTGAGCCACCAGGGAGGCCCTAACTTGATTTTAAACTTGTCAGAAACCTAATAATACATTTGACAAGATGGAATGATATTCTACTTTTTAACGCACGAGGATTCAGATAATATTTATTCAACTTCTTTCCATTTACCTCTTTCCTCTTAGCTTGACCCACCCTCTGGCCATTTTAACATGCATCAAGCCACCCATCCATCAATTTTTCAACAAATCTGTGCTGAATGTCTATTGTACCAGTCACCTGTGGCATCTCAACCAGCAAGGAAACAGAAAGAAAGTAGCGCCGATGATTCTTCTGGTTGACCATTCTGAAGGAATGGATATCTGAAGAGCATTATTTAATGTTTGGTCTTTGCTTACTCAATAGACCCTATTTACTTACACTAGTATTTCCTTCAACGGGGATTTTTGACCCTGATTGCTTATCACCTGAAAAGCTTTTAAAATCATACCTCTGCCATGTCTTATCTTCATAAATTCTGATTTAATTAGTCTAGTGGGGGCATCTGACTTTGGTATTTTTAAATTTTGATCAGGTGATTCTAATGTGCAGTCAACTAGTGTTCTATAGCAAGTAAGGCAGGTGGAGTCTGCCCCTTCCATCCTGTTCCCACCGTTCATGAAACATAGCAATTAAAGGAGTGTTGTCCCAAAAGGAGGAATTACTAAAAATGCCCACCCAACAAATCTCAGTGGAATTTTAGTTATAGTCCCAATCCCATCATTTTTCTATTTCCAAAAGTTTGCCTCAAATCACTTATACTCATAAAGTAATGAAGGCGTGTCAAGGAGACATCTATGATTTCGATGTTATTTCACATGCCTATAGGTCACATTCCTCCCATCCATTTCGGAAAACTGAAGGTCTCCAAAGAAGAGTTTTTTTTCCTCTGCATCAAATCTTGAAGGCAACTAATGCTGCACTTTAGTAGAAGAGATGCAGTGTCATTTCTCAGTTTCATAGCCAAAGCTTTCTGTTCTTCTCACCTTTGAAGAGTTATTTCTGAAGCTGGTTCACAAAAGAGGTTTAGAATCACTGAGGAAAATTATTGGAGGCATCTTCAACCTCACCAAAGTGATCTGGGCATCAAGGGGATGGAGGTATCTTGTGAAAATGTGATTTTTTTTTTTTTGTTCTTAATCTCAGCAACGCAAAAGAAAACCACACCATTGATGGGGGAAGTGCCTTGATGCTGGCAAAATGGTTTCTAGATTTAGAGTTTATAGGAGGTGTTCCCTGGTTTGCTAACTTTTAAATACCTCTTAGGTTAAAACACATTGAAGATAAATTTAAATAAGAGAACACTGAATTAACAGCCTTTTTGAACACATGCAGAAAGCCAGGGACTGAGTGGGTCTGGGGTGGCAGATCCGAAACACTCAAGTGTCCTAGTCTTGATAATGACACGAGCTCATAAGGCTTTAAGTTTAAATCAAAGTCAACCCCTTGCTTCTCTGTGAAATACAGCTTTAGAAGCAACCACTTTCTCCCCAACACAGGAACTCTTCCATCTTTCTTCAAAAATGGTTGTTGTTTGCATCTTCTGTCAAGGAAGAAGTCATCAGTTTGTTTTCATTGTAAATGGTGTTGAAAAGATATAAATCTTAACTATTTCTTCCTTAACATCAAATAAGCCAAAACAATATCCCTATGATGACTTAACCATAGTAAGATTCTTCTAAACTTAACCATTGGTTCATTCACTCATTAATAAACCTTATGGCTTATTATAAACACGACTCTGTATCTCAGGACTCTAGGCTTGTTTTTAGTCTTTCCTTTCGCCTTTGCATAACAATCTTTTCTAGCTAATTGGCACCTTGACTGACTTTAATGGATCTTTAATATCCACATCAACTTCCCCATTAGCCCAGAGATTTATACCCAACATCATGATTTTTGTTCTTCCTTTTACTCCTTTCTTTAAACAAGACCCTGTCAGCTACATTTTCTTTTCCATTATGTTTGCCATGTACCATTTCAGAATAATGTGCTGAGTCATCAAGTGTTTCTGTGTCATCCATAACTTGGGCACACACTTCTCAACTTAGAATACTCCTTTGTGAAACATCCCAAAAGTCATCTCTGTTTTGCATATTGGGATTTTGTTTGTTGTTGTTGTGTTGCTTTGTTTTTCTTTCGGTCTCTGATATCTGAATGGCTTTCTCTTAAAAATGCATCAACTTCTAAATTTGGGGGTATAGTTTCCTTTTATGGAATCCTACCTCAATAAAGGGTTATATTGTATATTTTCATTCACAGTTAGGGAGTTCTTCCTAATATTACTACTCCCAACAGCCCAACAACTACTCCTAACAGCCATCAGAACTATGGGGCTACCATAGAGAGATGTGTCTGACACAGACAGCTGCCAGCAGGGTGTCACTAGCTAGCCTGTGCTTGGGGTGCTGTGATGGGGGAGAAGCTCACATGAACAGGTGGTCTTATTTGAAGGGATTGGCTCACGGAAGGGCTACATGATGCCTCCTACATGTTTGTGCAAAGAATGAAATGGAACCAATTTTACTTTTGATAGACAACAACTTCTCTTTCTTCAGGTAAATCTAGCCTCCTGCTCTACTTCCTGGCAGTTTTTAAAACATTTCACTTTAGTGAATATGGTAGAAGAGTGGCATTATCAACCTGGATGGTTGATAGGCCAGGGAGGTATGAAACTTCAGGCCAGCCCCTTTTTTTGCTAGAACTTTGAAACTGAGGGAGAGGAAATCCTAGGAGACCAGGAGACTTTATGGACCACATTAAAACTGTTAATCGGAACTCTAGATTTGGGGCAACTCCTGATCCCCAAACAAAACTAACAAGGTGAGCTTGACCAAGTGACGTCAATAGGAGTTACATACTCTAGCAACAATAATAATCATGGAAACCATTAGGATTACCATCCAGGGCTGTCACAAGAGGAGGGGGAGAAGGAAGAAGGGAAAGATGGATTGAGCCACCTGATCCCCATGGAAAGAATAATAAAGTTTGCAAGCAGAAATTTTGACTGAGGTGTGGATTACAGCTATTAA
>PVIJ01013300.1:0-15000 GCA_004024925.1 Scalopus aquaticus | reverse complement strand
AAATGACTCAGTTTTTTTTTTTTTTTAAAGCATCTTGAAATCCTTACAATTCTTTTTTTTTTTTTAATTTTTTATTTATACATACAAGTTGGGGTACAGACCAGAGGCGTGGGGCGGCAAGAGGGTTCACCAGAGACAGAGCAGGGAGCAGAACAGGCAGATCAGAAATACACTGCTGAGGGGAGCAGCAGGCAAGGCAAGAGAGGTCTGCCACGCCATGTGGGATTCTCCCTGGCCGGGCGTCGAACTCGCGTCGCCGCTGCAACAGCTCCACAGCGCAGCGCTTAACCGCTGCGCCACCGGGGAGGCCCTGAAATGACTCAGTTTTTTAATTAAAAACTGAACCCAGGCCAGAAACAGAGATGGAGATAGACCCATCTTGTACCAGCTCTAACTCTGCAGTGTAAAAAGTAGTAATTTGGTTATTAAAAAGTATTCTTGGTCTTTGTAGAAAATAGTAGAAATATTAAAAATGGTAAAACAAATATGTGCAATATTATGATAAATACATTTGTATGTAAATCTTTGGCATATCTCTATTTCTTTAAGACAAATTCTTAAAAGAGAGACTTAGATATTTTTATAGAATTTTCTTGTAGATTCAAAAGGGGTTCAATTTTTTTTTTTGGAGAGGGCCTCTCCTTCAAAGTAACCAACCTTAGTCGACCAAGATGTTGTTCTTTGGTTTAAACATGAAATTCTGTTAATCACCAAAGCATCTTTTTCAATCTAACAGCATTGATGAGCATTTTACTTGCATCCCCCAACAGACAACAGTGCTTTGAGTTTTCTCCTTTATCTGTCCTCCACCTATTAGCCCATCCCAAAACAGAATGGAGTGATATATGCCTCCCTTCCTTTCTCCATATTTTCTCTCCCCACTCCACTTTAAAACTTTTTTCAAAGAGACCCCAGTACCCCAAAATTGGAAAGTCTAGAACTAAGAGCTTAATATCAACAATGATGTAAGTTAGTGTTACCTCAGTTTTAAAAATAAATAAATTTAAAGAAGCACCCCAGAACTTAAGAACTTAATTAGGTCCTCCCTAGTGGTGCAACAGTTAAGCGCTGTGCTGTGGAGTTGTCAGCAGTGGCAGCGGTGACACAAGTTCAACACCCGGCTGGGGAGATTCTTACATGGTGTGGCAGACCTCTCCTGCCTCACCCGCTGCTCCCCTCAGCAGTGTATTTCAGTCACTCTGCCTGTTCTGCTCCCCACTCTGTCTCTGGTGAACCCTCTCACCGCCCCACGCCTCTGGGCTTGTACCCCAGCTTGTATTCATAAATAAATAAATATTTTTGAAAAAAAACTTAGTTACAACCTCCATTATTACTTACTTGGCTTTTCAAAGAGGAACCTAGAGGCAGGGCAACATTTAATGCAAAAGAATGAATCACTAATGGCGAAAATCACAAACTCAGAAGAGAGAGGAATTTGCATTAAGGGCTATCCATTGAGGAGAAAGCTATTGAAGCCGTGAGCTTGACTGAACTTGCCTATCAGAACTGAGAGGAGGAAGGTGAGTCAGGTAAGAGACCCCAGGAATATTCACCTTTGAGTCAATGGCAGGGTTGTCAGGAGAGAGCCAGAGCGGGAGAGGGGGAAAGGGGAGGGGAAAGTCATTTCCTCTTAAAACTATGAGAGTACCAAGATTTGAACTAAGCAGAATCTGACCCTAAAAGCTATCAGCTCACTTCCTGTCCAATTCAACTACAGAAAATATTTCAAGTTCTAGTCTTTGGGACCTTCCTTCTCTCATGCCCCAGAGAAGGATCCTATTCCATTTAGGAAGAAAGGCTGAGCTTTCCCTTCCTTAGACTCATCATCAATACCCCTTCTCATACATGTCCCTTCTATGCTCCCATCAAAAAGAAAATAATCTAGCAGTCTCTGAACTGTAGGCTGATAGGCAGTTTTCCTCAATCCTGACTTTGTCTGGATATTTCCTTCCATTTTAGGAGCTACCCGGGAGCAAGGTCACTGGGGAACAAGCAAACGATGTGGAATCAGGGAGCCTGCCTTGGCGTCAAGACTCAGCTCGCAGATACATGATTACGAGCAACCTCAATTTCCTCTTTGGCTCGTTGGGAGCACCAGGTGAAATGATGCATGTAAGATGCTTTGTGAACTGGAAAGCCCTATGTATCTATTCCATGACACCAACCCATTCTCCCTTGTCAGGAAGGATTGAGTCCAGAATAACTGTCCCCTGTGGTGCTTCTTCCACATTAGGGGAGATGAAACTGTGGACAGGGAAGTCTGGGCATCCATCAGAGGTCAGTGGTGAGCAGAAGCACTGCCTGCCAAGTTAGGGCGGGAGTCAGGGATAGGCAAGATGGCTTATGTTTGTATGGGGATTTGCAGCTTACAAAGCACAGTGCCATTCTGTTACCTGGTTTCTTCACAACCACTCTCCATGGCAGGCAGGACACACAGCATTGTCCCTATTGGTCCTGGACCTCCTTACCCACTGCTCTGGGTTTTAACAGGGCAGGTCTGGGTCCACAGCCCAATATCAATGCTCTGACTCAGCATGTGGAATAGACTGGGTGACATAATGCATCCCAGAAATTAGGTATCAATGTATAGTTTTCTAGTACACACGTGTACAGTTATGTCTAAATTGCAAAAAAAAATAGCATACATTAATTTTGATTATGTAGTTTCTTGGGACCATCTCAAACATTTTGGAAGATCCTCGAAAACCCCATCTACCCTAAACACACCATGAATAAAGCTTGCGATTTAAACTTCCTGCTGCCCAAGCCAGCCTTTCACCCCATTCTAGCTCAAAGTATTTCTGCTATGTTCAGTTCACCTACCCTACCTAAGTCCCAGATCCCCTCCCCACTATTGCACCAGGAAACCAGAGGTCCCCTTTAGTTACAGGTGGCCTGGGGCCTGTCACAGGGAATACTCTCAACCTTTACTCATCCAAATTTTAACCCAAGTGTTGTCTCTCTGGAAGCCTTCTCTGACTCTGTGAAGCTGTCAAGGTATTCCTTTGCTGTGTTCCCATAGTGCCCAACAATGACCAATCACCCTGTGGTGGGTATCAGTTGTTTGTGTGATTCCTCTCTAGACAGTGAGCAGCTGAGGCCAGAGACTATGTCTAAGGCATTTCCATGCCTCCACATCGAACCTATCAATAAATGGAAGATTATTTATACCCACACTAACTCTTAATTTCTTCTCTACTCCTCCTGTATGCCAGAAAAGGTTTTGGGTGGTAGGGAAAAATAGCATTTAAGACCAGAGAAATAATACTTTTTTTAAATAACATTGACAGATAGTTGTATTTTTTCTTGTAAAAGGCCCAGCCCCTCGAGGCTCCCAAATAGATGACCCATGGCACAGCATAGCCAGAAAGGCAAGGTGTTCTGCAGTTCTCGCTCACATTCATGATCCTTTGCACTTATTTGAGGACAATGAATTTTCTCCTCTCCATTCTTTATCAGGTCACTAATATTCAAGTTGCAATGACCAAGTGTTTTCTGTGCAGCAGTTTCAATTTATCCATTTCTGATGGTAACTAATTTTTTTAACTATACCTTAGGGCTTTTTCCTTGACCTACAAAACAGTTCTACACACTCCACGTCCCTTGGGGAGAAGTCCCCCCACACCCGTATTTGGAGTAGCAAGTGTGTGCCGGATCCTGTCATCCTCAGTGGGGCATTTGATTCATCTCACCAGGGAATGGTTGTGGGTAATGCCAGCTAGCTTGCCCTCCTTCCTTTAATGAAGTGGCACCTATTCGGATGATGAAGAGCCACTGAATATTGGGAACATCTTACAAATGCAAAATGCCCTTTTATACAGAAATGTATATCTTACTTTAGAATGTGTTCAGGAATATTATTCTAATATTATAAGGATTCCTACAAGGAGTTTATAATAACTGGGGGAAATGTTTACGAAATAATATTACCTTTAAAGGCAGACTATGAAATTATATATATAGCACGTCATCAATTCTGTTTTTTAAAAGTGTACATTAAAAAAGGAAGGCGTGGGCCTCCCTGGTGGCGCAGCGGTTGAGCGCTGCGCTGTGGAGCTGTCGGCAGCGATGACGCGAGTTCGACGCCCGGCCGGGCGAGTCCCACATGGCGCGGCAGACCTCTCCTGCCTCGCCCGCTGCTCCCCTCAGCAGTGTATTCCTGATCTGCCTGTGCTGCTCCCCACTCTGTCTCTGGTGAGCCCTCTCGCTGCCCCACGCCTCTGGCCTGTACCCCAGCTTGTATGTATAAACAAATAAACCTTTTAAAAAAAAAAAAAAAGGAAGGCGGTTTTCTCATTTAATCTTGACAACAACCCTGTGGTATTATTATGGGCAATAATCATATTATTTATCCAAAGCCATACAGGTATCTGTGCTGCCCAAGGTCACAACGCATGTACAGAGAGGTTTGATTGTGAATATATATTTCATCCAGGATGCAGTTTGGGGGATATTTGGAACTCTGTTTCCAAAAACGTAACATAATTGCCCTTCTCCAGCACCAGAGTCTGAGGCAGCCAGATGACTTCTATTGGCCAATGATATGTGACTGAGGTGATGTATCACTTACAGGTGGAACTTCAAGAGTCAGTGTGTAGTTCATGTGCCCCTTGCCTCCTTCCTGAAGATTGGCAGAGAGAGTCTACACCATCAACTGCCCTTCTGGAAGGACAACAGGAAGCAGAATTGATATGCAACATGAATAAGAAATGCTGCTGAGATGATTTAAGACTAAAATTTGGAGGATGACAGTCACGAAAACATGCCACCATAAAGGCTGGTCTCTTATGACTGATTCAAGAGCACTGCCAAACACTGAGGTCAGCTGACATGAACACTCCCCATGACTTCCTGTGGTTTAAAGTGGAGGTGTTATGACACTATAGTAGAGGTCGGGTTTTAGAAGCAGACCTGAATTTGACTAAACTTACTTTTATATTTTAAAAAAGGATTATATTATATCTTATAAAGAGTGTTGTAAGGTAGCACAAGTAGAAATGAGTTGTATTAAAAAAAAACAGTACATATAAATGCCTCTCACTTTGAAAAAAATGAGAACTGATTATTACAAATGTTTGTCTACATAATTGATTTTTATAATATGCCCCATTCCTAAACTATTTGTTAACCAAGATGTGGTTGCTAACTTTTTGATTTTGAATTTGTTTTATTTATCCATGATCAAAAGATTGTGGTGACTTTAGTTTCCCTCACCAACATTAATAAGTACACTACATATAACTAATATATTCATATATTTCTAAGAGAAAAAAACAGAGGTTTTAATAATTTAACATTTAATTGTTAATTATTAAATTAATATTGTATTTTGTATATATTATTATATTACATAAAATATATTAATTTAATATTAGCAAAACTATTAGTAAGATATAATTAGCAAAGAATATTACATTCTTGGAAATCCATTTAACAAATATAGTAATTGAAATTCAATTGTATACGTACAACACTGGTGTAAGGAAAAATGGCACGACATAATGAAATAATGAACTCTAACTTCCTCTGAATCTAAACTTCCAGTTGGTCCAGTAGTACATGGTTCCTAGCATCAGTAAACTCAGTCTGAGAAAACTGAATACAAATGGAAGAGCCAATGTCTGCTGAAAGTCACATATGAATTTGTGCCAGAATTTTTCTTTATTTTTTAAAAGATTTTTTTATTTATTTATGCATAAAAGCTGGGGTGTAGGCCACAGGTGTGGGAGCGGTGAGAGTATTCACCAGAGACAGAGTAGGGAGCAGAACAGGCAGATCAACTGAAATACACTGCTAAGGGGAGCAGCGGGCGAGGCAGGAGAGGTCTGCTGCACCATGTGGGAATCTCCTTGGCCGGGTATCGAACTCATGCTGCAGTAGCTCTGGATAGCTTCATAGTGCTGCACTTAACCCATTGCACCACCAGGGAGGCCAGTGCCAGAATTTTTCAACTTGCACTACTGCTTCACAAAGCTTTAGAATATTAAATAACTCTCCTACTAACTCCTAGATCACTTAAGGGGGGAAGAATCTCTTGAATAATGCGGCTGTATCTCCCAAACCTGAGATGTTGCTGTCTTGCCATCCAGAAAGGTCGCCTACTTAGTCACCGAGCTTGCTCTAGACATGTGGCTCCTGGAGGCCTCCCTCATGGCCTAGGGGTTAAGTCTCAGTGCTATCACATTATGGCCTGAGTTCGATCCCCAGCCAGGGAGCTAACCCACATGGAGCAGCAGACCTCTCCAGTCTCACCCGCTGTTCCCCTCAGCAGTGTATTTCATTAAATCTGCCTTTTCTGCTCCCCACTCTGTCTCTGGTAAATCCTCCCACTCCCCACACCTCTGGCCTACACCTCAGTTCCTCTATGCAAAAATAAATAAATGAATCTTAAAAAAAAATGTGTGGCTCCTTCACCTCAAGCATGACTTAGAGTACTTCACATTTATCTTCTCAGCTCTCTCTAAAGAAGCCTTCTCTACTATTCAGCATTCAAAGAAGATAAACACATGCAATTTGCAGCAACATGGATGGAATTAGAGGGGATCATACTCAGAGAAATAAGCCAGAAAGAAAAAGAAAAATATCGAATGGTTTCACTTATAACAGGACTGTAAGGAAACCAAATAGGAGAGAGACACTCAGCGGGGGGAGGGTTGGGGAGGGTAAGGGCACAAAACGGAATAGAAAAGAACACAAGGGACCATGGAGATGGATCACGGGTGAATTGGTGGTGGGCTACCCAAGGGGAATACAAAATGTAAAAGATATAAATAACAATAAAAATATATATTAAAAAAAAAAAAGAAGCCTTCTCCCTATTCACCCTCAGTAGGGGCCTGTGGGTTCAGTCATAGGGAAAGCTGTATGGATAGTTTCTTACTCTTGTTACTGCTACTGTACCCTAGGACTCCCCCCGAAAAAAAAAGGTTCCTCAAGTAACCAACTTTTCTTTCCCCACTCCACTCCACTTACCAATAGGAACTCTAAGCCAGATAGCCTCCTTCAGCCCCACCCTCTAGGTTTAGTTTGGCATGACCCAGGGTCAAGCTCAAAGTCACCCCAAGTCAAGCACATGGCACTGCTGCTGGAAAGTGGAGTTACACATATAGAGGGGAGGGGCAGGGTTGGAGACGTGCCCTCCCAGTCTTGTCTGCTTAGACAGGACAGTCATACTTAGCACAGCGAGCAGCACTTCTCATCTCACTAATTACTTCATCATAGGCTCCTCCAAAATCCATAGCATTTCTCCAGCTGGACAATTCTTTCCAGAAAGACGTATTCTCTGTCAATGTCATTCAACTATATCTTCATGTTACTGTCACTTTAAAGTGCTCCTATTTTCTGTACTAAACTGAGCTAAGTTTTGTAAAAACAACATTTACACTGCTTTTCAGTACTTTTCTTTCACTGTGTTGATTTGCAAATTTCTTCCACTCACCACTCTTCCCTTCCATTCTTCCACACACCACATGAGGAATTTCCTTTCAAATCCTATTTCTATAAAAAGTGGCTTCCCCCTCAAATACTCTGTATTTGTAAATGCTCATAGATGTTAAAATACATAATTCATTTTTCTTTATATGCCAGAAAGCTCAGAATCAAATTTACAGTTCAATTATGGGAATTTAAATAGGTATCATCATGTTTCTAATTTACACAACCCCATCCAAATTTTTTTTATATTTTACTATTTTATTATATGGGTTTTTTATGTCTCCTCAACTTATGAAAAATCCAGTAAAGAAAATAGATGATACATAGATATCTAAGTACAATAAAGAGGTGCTGATAGATGGATGATAGATAGATAGATAGATAGATAGATAGATAGATAGATAGATAGATAGATAGATAGACAGATAGTAATTAATAGAATCAAAAGAAATTCCCAACTCATTGCTCATCTATTCAGCCAGATTTCTTTACTGAGTGTCCACGATCTTCCCAGTGGCAAACTGTTCTCTTTTTGTGTTCTCATCTTAATCCATTGGATTAATTGTATGTCTCCCTTCAGGAACTCAGAAGATTGTCCTTGAAAGCAAAGATGTCTGATATCCTGTTCAGGGTCAAATGCTATGGTACAATGACCTTTTCATGATACTGTACCTTCCATGCAGTTTACTCCCTGGTTTCAGAGGTGGAGCACATGACTCAGCCACGAAAATCAGCACATCCTACCTACCTGGTTATTGTGATTTATTACCTGGTGGGTTGTATGACCTTGAGGAGGTCAATTCATTTCAGGACTTTTGTTGGAATTGCTGGGTCAAAGAGGGCCCATAGTTAAAGGCAGAGTCTGAAATAACCACATATTTTTTGAGTTCTGTTCTAACCCTATATTCTGGATATGGGCTTTTCCCTTTCGTATCTTTCTTTTCTCTGAACATTTTTCTCTTTTACAGCACATTTTTTCTCTTTTATTTACAATACTTCACTTTCAGTATTTTCTATGTTAAAAAAAAAAAAACGCAGGAAAGAAAAAAATACTCATAACTGCCTAGCCAGCTGGTACCACAGATACTCAATAAATGTTAGTTCTTTTCCCCTACACATTTTGACACATGTTAAATGTTCCTCTCTCTCCTTTATGTACCCTATTCTTGCATTTAGACTTTTCTTCATATAGTGACCTGTGAACTCTGCTACGCAAAGCAGTAGAGATAAAATGTAAAGTCATTCTGGTAAGATAAATAGAAATAAAAGGCACCAGTCTGTTGAATTGGAATATCAGAAAAGTATTCCCTTTTCCCAATTAATCTTTTTATTTTCTCAGCACCACTGACATTTGTTTTTGCATAGCTTAGGAAAACAATGTCTGTCTGCACTTTATCACTTGATTTTCATTGTGGAAACTTGACTTCCAGTGACCTCACGGGAAGGAAGTTGATGCTGTGGGTATTTGCCATAACTTCTTCAGTATCTTTTTTTTTTTAATCTGAGGCTCTAGGTGGTCCCAAGGTAATTATCTTTACTCTCTGGCCCCAGAGGTGGAGTACATGCATTTAGCATTACCAAATGAGCACATCCCATCTACCTGGCCATCCCATCTACCTAGTGGGTTGTATGACCTCGGGGAGGTCAAGCCAAATAAATTTCAAAACTTTTGTTGAAATGGCTGGATCAACCTGCTCTCTTTACTTCTCCAGAAGAATGAAGTCTGTAAGTATTCCACTATTTTGCTACCATAAAGCAAACCAGCTTGAGGCTGAAGCCAAAATTTAGAAAATTACAAAGAAACAAAGCCAGGCCCTGATGACATTAAACCATACCTAAGCCTTGACTTTTTAGTTACATCAACTAAGAAATTCTCTTTATTATTTCAGTTCATGTGTTGCTTTCAAGTAGAAGCTTCCTAACTGATACACTGATATTTTCTGGAAATTCATGTAAATTATGCTTGTTTTTGATAGATAAAAGTTGTGATTCATCCTTGCTCCTTATTCCCTGTCCAATATGCCAAAGGCATCAAGCAGATGGAGGCTATGGTGATGTGTCTGTCTATGTAAAGTGTTTTTTCCCAGATGATCAACACCAACAATCGTCATTATCCCCATCATCACAGTGGATGGGGCCATCATATGTAAATCAAACTCAGATGACCAAAGTTTACAGCAACACTTGAAATTTAGTGTCTCAGAAGCATTTCATTTCAATCCCATAAAAGTTATGGTATGCTGATTAAATACTGACTGGAGGCTGAAAGAGTACTTACTTGAGGTTTATAGGGATGGAAAGGATGCATTCTGTGGCCACCTAATTTTTTTTCAAAATATTGCTGCCCAAAGACAGCCAAATGTATGTATTTCATGTGTTTTGAGGGAAGGAGATGTCAGTACTCTTCATTTTTTATAATGGTATTTTCTGCCAGTAATAAAATATGAGGAAGAGGAAATGATGATAAAAAGAAACTATATTCTTTTTCTAAAGGAAACATTTGCTGTCTTCAGTTCCCTCACTTCTGTTTTTGAGGAGGAAGAGGTAATTCATTCCCTCTAGTAAACATTTTTCATGTCGGAGTCTCCCAACTTTCTCTTTTGTAACTTTGGTGTGAGCTGTGAATGTTTTGTTCTCAGCTCATTCCCTTCCTGTCATTCTCTAAAACAAAGGACAAGAAGCACCTGAATAAGAAGAAAAACAAAGAAAGAGGCTCCCAGCAAGGGCACAGGGTATATTTCCCTTCCTATGCAGCTGCTCTGTAGACAGAAGACAGGGATAAGGCACAATGGAGCTGGTGGGACAAGATGCCAGGAATGAGAGAGAAAGAGTTTTCTGCGTAGAAACCTGAGACTGCTGGACATTTCTGGTACTAAGGACTAAACAAGCCTAACGGATTCTAGAAGAATGGCTATCGGCCAAGTAGTTGATAAGTTATAAGGGTTTGAACTGTCTTTAGATAGAATATTGCTCTAGAATTAAACCCTGGATTTCTTCTCTCTAAAAGCAATAAGTACTTCTTTTGGTGATTTCTTAATTTCTAATATTTTATTATAAACATTTGCAAATATGTTGGAAAAAATTGTGGCACATATACCCTTCATCTAGACTGTACAATTAAGTTTGCTATATTTGCTATCCATTTATCTACTCCTCTATCTAGTCATCAATCCATCTTATTTTTTGACATATTTCATAGTAAGTTGCAGATATCAGAATGCCTCACCCCTATCACTTAATCATGCTTATTATTAATGAGAGCTCAGGAATTACTTAATTCATTTGAAGTTTACAAATCATGAATTGCATGAATTGTAAGTGTATCATTCTATGAATTTTGAAAAAAGTACATGCCTATTAAAAGAAAACCCTTGTCAGGACATAGGACATTGCCATGGTGATTTCGTCCTAATATGAATTATAAGTAGTGTTAATTCTCTACCTCATTATTTATCCAACAAATATCTTCTGAATATATGGCTTAGTTGTTATGGTAGATATTAGAGGTAGATTTCTAGAAATCAGGTTAAAGAGACATAACCCTCCACAGTAATTGATGGTTCAGACAAAGAGATGGCTGTATTTGAATTAATTATTTCACTAATTAAAGAGTCACAGTAGCTGTGGGAATCTGTTCACACCAAGGAGGAATCTGCCAATGCATGTGAGATAGGGTCAAGAAGGGCTTCACACTGGGTATCTTGAAAGATGAGAAGGAAGTCCCCAGATGTTGGGGGCAAGAGAACAAAGCAGGCTGGAGACTATGACCCAGCCTGGCATCTGGCAGGACAAGCAGGGAGTGAGGTTGGAGAAGCTGCAAGGGCCACAGTCAGGAGTGTCTTGAATACCCTGCTAAGAGGTTGAGTTATTCTCCAGAAAGAGATGGAAAACTGAAGAAGAGTCTCCAGATACCTGAGCCAAGGAGATTTGGGTAAATTTCACTCCATTTTCATCTGCAAGAGAGCAAAAAAGGGGGCCTCCCTGGTGGTGCAACAGGTTAAGTCTCAGCACTATAAAGCTATCCACAGCCACTGCAGCACGAGATCCACCCCCAGCCAGGGAGCTTCCCACATGGTGCAGCAGACCTCTCCTGTCTCCCGCCACTCCCCTCAGCAGTGTATTTCAGTCAATTTGCCTGTTCTGCTCCCCACTCTGTCTCTGGTGAATCCTCACACCACCCCACACCTCTGGCCTACACCCCAGTTCTTGTGTGCATAAATAAATAAATCCTTAAATAAAAAAAGAGAGAGCAAAAAAAGGGACTAACATGGAGGTTCTGGTGATGACCATTTTTGGAATAGGATTTAAACTATGGAAAATACTAGTCCGTAATCCTGGCTGCTAGACCTGAAGGGCCATGGAAGCTCCCGCTGGCTGCCAGGCAGAATGCCGCATCCACCCACTGTTGAGCTGGGAAAGGAGTCCCAGACAGCCTGACCTCCTCCTTCACTCACTGCATACGACTGATAGACAATGAAGAATTGGAGAACTCTAGCTGGGAAAATCCAGATACCAACTTATCATTTTTCATGGAGTCAGTTGCATTTTAATTACACAATAATGATCATGAAGCAACTTTTGAAAAAAGTGTCATGAATGTCCTGCCAGACTCTCAACAAGAGATCTTGTGACTCAATAGTTCAGTCACTTTCATTTACACCAAGAGAGGCTTATGTGTACGTGTGCAGACACATACACACAACCAACTGAGTCTTCTTGTGCTCACATCCCCCAGGTAAGAAGTATGAAATGATCCAGGATAAAGTGTCAAGTTCTCTTTCAATAAAATGGGAAATAATTGTGCTGTTGTATGACAGGTAGTAAAATCCTCAGTGGACTATTAAATCAATACCTGTAAAATGTTAACACTGCTGGTTCGAAACAAACAAACAAAAAATAGCCAGGATCTCTCCATTGGCAGGGATACTTTCTAAACTCCTAGAGGATTTGTGATGAAAGTTGGAGGTGTAAGTCCCATGGTAAACAGCATCAATAAAAACAAAGGCAAAGAGCAGGTAAGGAAGGCAAGAAAGAAGCTTAATCCAGAATAAAGACAAGAAGTAATTTCAAAGAGGATATCATGTGTCAATTTTTCCCTGAACTTTAATAGAGCCAGAGTTTTCTAAATCACCTGGAATTATCTTGTATAAACTCCACGTAAAGTTACTGACATGGACTCATGCTCGTGTCCCCCTAGATTCATATGTTGATATCTAATTGCCATGGCATTTGGAGGTGAGATCTTTGGGAGTTAACTAGATCATGAAGGTGGAGCCCTCATAAATGGGATTAGTGTTCTAATGACAACTCCCCAGGAACTTGGAGAATTCAGAGAAGTTGCTTCATGTTTATACCTCATTAAGTCAGAGACCATTCTTTATCCAAAGCTAAAATTCTAACACTCACCCTAACTCTTTTTTCAACTCTCCAATTTTTTAGTTAAAAACATTTTTAATTGACATAAGCACATCTATTGGTCCATGTTTCAGACTCAGCCCCTTCCTCTGCTCCTCTTCTAAGATATCCTGCCCAAAGGGCAAGGAACTGGGGTATTTATCACCAACTCTCATCCATCATTGGTTGAAGAGTTTTTTCAGGGATATTAACTCCCAGCACTCCTGGCCTTCTTTCCAGCATACTAAGTATGTTCTTGAATTTACAGGCCAGGTGCATCAATTAAGTACCTTGAGGAAGTGACCTACCTATGACAAGTACTGGAGTAGGATGCATTGTCTCACTCACTCAGCACCAGGTAACCTAGCCCCACCAAGTCCACTGCAGGCTATAAAGATGCACCTTCAGATCTTCTTCTATAGGGATGAGGCCACCCTTCCCCTGGGCTGCTTCCAGCCAATGACTGAGGGTGGCAGAGATACTAAGGCAGGCCCATACCATGGAGTCTTCTGGGAGCTAACTTTAACCCCAGGGCTCCTTGCCAATCTTGTCAACTCACAGTGCATGGCAGGCCAGAACACAGCTTTCTTTCTCTTGCTCTTACAATCAGTAAACTTGCATTATGGTCTCAGGGATCTCCCAGATTTTCCCAACTCCCTCTCATGCAGGGGTTTCCCTAATAAAGTCCTTGCATATTGTATTCCCATCTTGGCATCTGCTTCTTTAAGAACTGGAATGAACACAGCCACAAAACTCGTCTGGTCAGTCATCAGAGCTGCACGGCAGCATCAGAAGCAACAGTGATTTTCAGATGGTATAAACAAAAGGTTTATGAAACCTTTGCCACAATGAAAATAACATTGCAATGACAAGGAGAAGGTTATAGTTTAACTGAGAATCTCTGTTACTACAGGGAAGTTTTAGTATTGCTTCTTTTTTTCCCAAGTCTAAATTTCTCAGTATTCTGACAACTTCTTCCTACCCCAGTTACCCTAACACACACACACACACACACACACACACACACACACACACACACACACACACAGCTCCCAAATCCACCCAGAGCAAACATCGGCCAGTGGATGTCAAGTTTTTTGAAATAATATTTACTATAAGCCTTGACAAAGAACAGTAAAATAATTTGAAAAATATACTTGCTGTAATGTCAAATTCTATGTAGTGATAATTTTGGTAATTTGATTAATCAGTCACACAGTCAGGTAGACTGTGTGACAAGCCTGAATTCTAGAATGTGTGGAAAGAAATTTAATTGTAGTGCTTTCTGAGACCCAGTACCCATTAAAAACTTAACTGTGAGGAGATACTAGCAAGAAGTCATGCCCAGTCTCAATCATTTAGTACTGGTAAAGCTACTTGGAATGGAAGTCCAATTTCACAAGGATGGTTCAACATCCAAAAATCAATTAATGTAATCCATCACATCAACAAAAAGAAAAATAAAAACCATATGATCATATCAATAGATGCTGAGAAAGCATTCGACAAAGTGCAACATCCATTTATGATAAAGGCCCTCGAAAAACTTGGAATAGAAGGAACATTCCTTAACATAATAAAAGCCATATATGACAAACCCACAGCCAATATTTTCCTCAATGGTGAGAAGCTGAAAGCCTTTCCTCTAAAATCAGGAATAAGACAAGGATGTCCACTCTCACCATTGCTTTTCAATATAACACTTGAAGTCCTAGTGAGAGCAATAAGACAGGAGAAAGACATACAAGGAATCCAAATAGGGAAAGAATAAATTAAACTGTCACTATTTGCAGACGATATGATTATATACATAGAGAATCCCAAAAACTCCACAGAAAACCTACTCAAAACTATAGACCAATACAGTAACGTAGCAGGATACAAAATCAATGGACAAAAATCAGTAGCCTTTCTATATGCAAACACTCAGTCTGAAGAAGAAGAAATTAAAAGAATTATCCCCTTCAAAATCAAAACCAAAAAAATCAAATACCTGGGAATAAACCTAACAAAAGAGGTAAAGGACTTATACAAAGAAAACTACATAACGCTGTTAAAAGAAATAAAGGAAGACACAAAAAGATGGAAAGACATCCCCTGCTCATGGATTGGAAGAATCAACATCATCAAAATGGCCATCCTACCAAAAGCAATCTACAGATTCAATGCGAT
>PVIJ01013299.1:0-45699 GCA_004024925.1 Scalopus aquaticus | reverse complement strand
TAAAAAAAAAAAAAAAAAAAAAAAGAACTGCTATACTTCTTTGGGCCTCCCTGGTGGCGCAATGGGTTAAGCGCAGCACCGTGAAGCTATCTGCAGCCACTGCAGCACAAGTTCGATCTCTGGCCAAGAAGCTTCCCACATGGCGTAGCAGACCTCTTCTGTCTCTCTTGCTGCTCCCCTCAGCAGTTTCAGTCAATCTGCCTGTTCTGCTCCCCACTCTGTCTCTGGTGAATCATCTTACCACCCTATACCTCTGGCCTATACCCCAGCTTGGATGCATAAATAAATCAATCTTAAAAAAAGAAAAAAACACCAAAACTGCGAGGCTTCACTCACTGTAACTGTTTTCTTTATTCCTGTCATGTTTCAATTCACAGAATTGGACCTCTTCTATCATCCCACTGAAATTTCCTAAGGTCACCCCTGACCTGAATGTAATGACCTCTTTTTAGAATTCTCACTTAAATCTCAGAGGAGTGTCTTTCCTTTGGTTTCCCAGACAGCATTCTTCTCCATCTGCCTTGCTGGGTGTTCTCCTTCTGCTTGTCTTTCAAGCGCTGGCAGGTCCCTGGGCTCCATCTGCTCATATATTAGAAGTACTTGCTCACACACTGTACGTATCACCCCACGCTACCATAAGAGAAAGGAAGGAACTTTTTGCAATTGGGCATACAGGAAGGCCTCAGGAAGGGCCTGGAGTTGCAAACCAGAAGGTCTTGACAGTGCCCCCCTGAGATGTGTTTGCCTAATTTTCTTCTCTCTGCAGACTCCGTCACTCTAGAAGAATGGCAAAATGGGGCTGCCCCAAACTCCAGATTTTGCATGTGGTAGGTAAACCCACTTCCAGAAACTATTCCTCAGGTTCAAACCCAAATTATCAGGGGACAGGAAATCAGATCCATTTTGGGTTAGAGACTGTCCCTAATCCAATACATATATTGTGTGTGTATAATAAGCATTAGCTAAGTTTTCTTCAGGACAGTGAGGTTGACTGGAAATTCTCTTTGCCATCCTTTTAAGGAAGGGACTGATACAAGTACTAGAGAGGAGGGTGAGAAAACTTTTAAATCCAGCAAATCTTTGTAGTCCAAATCTTGCTGCCTCTTGCAGCCTTAACTGCCTTTATGCCCCCTTGGACTCCTGGTGCAGTCCTGCTGTCTCTGTTAAATGCTCTGAGGCACCCCGTGTTTCTGCTAAGATAACACTCAGCTTGCTTCACTGTAGTTCCTTTAGTTGTCTGCCTTCTTTCCTCAGCCACCAGCTCACTATGGGCGGAGACCACGTTGGCCTATATCAGTGATGGGTGCTCAGGACCTAGCATGTGGACAGGCACGTAATGCACACCCAATTCCTTTTTTGCTTGAGTGAACGAGAAGCAGTGCATCTTCTCTACAAATGTAATCAAATCCCACCTTCTCCCAAAGTCTCTCATTCTGCCAAAATTAATATCCCTCTTTCCTGTACCATCCTATAGTACAGCTACAAAGGTTTTACATGGTTTTTAGCTGCTTCTATTCTTCTCAAGGAGAAGGGAGGGAAGGAATAATTGAGGAAGAAAGCAAAAGCCATCTTTTAAACCATTGAGGCCTTATCGGAGTTAATACTCACCTGGTTATAAATATCGTCAGATCTTAGTCGACCTATGACCATACTGATGAAGGATCCATTGATAGGCACTCTCTGGAAGTAGCTCTCGGGGTAGTTGGGGGGTCTTTTGGCTCCTGCTTGACTGGAATAACCTGTACTTCGAAGTAGTTTACAAATATCATCCATGTTGGAGTCAGCAGAAGATCGGGCAGCGCTGAGCCGAGTGAACAAAGGGAAATGAAGGAGCCAAACAAGCCATATATATTAGAAACTCAGAAGCCCAGAAATGTGGAAAAATGTCATTTTAATTTGACTTTATGTAGTCATATAGATGTGATGGGGTAAATTTATATTCTTAAGATTGAAAATTATATTTCAAAAATACCATTACCACAAATTAGGAAGAGAGGGTCTTAGTATGTATGTACAGGTCCATGTAAAGGGCCATAATCCTTTTCTAAATCCTTAGACTCGTTTTGAGCTAGTATGTGTATATGTGTACATACATTTTTTCAGAGCTCTTTGGATTGTGGAAGTGACTCTGTGTTTAAGTATTTATTTAAAAAGTATCTCCATTTGTACTTCAGCACTAGTCTCTTTTGCACAGCAACTATTTGGCGTTATGTTCTACGTCGAATATTCCAGTACAGAACAATAAAAATAGGACAAAGACTTGAAAACAAACAACTGAGTCCAAACAGAAGAAGAATGTGAATCTGTATCTACATTCAAAATAAAAAATAATTTTAAAAAGCAATGACAATTCTAAGCAGGATATATGCTAACTAGTTTTTCTAGGCGTGCTGCTCCTCTGATAGAGATCTTATAAAAATATCTGTGATGTTCAGGGTTGTTTGGAGTAGCAATCCCTGAAAGAAATGAACTAGACTCTCAGATTCTTAGACCTGGAGATGACCTCCAATTTGATATAAGAATCTCCTTTATTACAAGGCTGACTTGGCAATTGTTCAGTCACTTCAATATCGATCCTCTTGTTCTGATGCATTAGAGCTTTTGTACACAAAGAGACAAAGCTGGATTGTCCAAGCAGGGTTGGAAGATAAATGTTTTTCCAGGTTTTTCTTCTTTATATTATTTATTGGTTTTGTTTTTCCAGGTCCTTTTAGGACTATAAGCAAAGCTACTCAAAGTTCATTTTTAAAAACATGATATTAAAACAGCTTGTGGTCAGCTGATGGGAGGGAATTACGCATGCAGTAGACATGCTCCTCATGGGTGGAGTGGGAAAGAAGGCCTCAAGCAGCCTCAATGAGTAGATTTACTGCTGGGGAGGCAGCAGTGCCAGGTGTCTCTGAAAACACAATGTCCCCAAACAGTCCTTTTCCGTTAAGCATCTGCCTTTTCGTCCTACTTATTCTGACCTAATTTTAAGTGTGGAATGTTAATTCTAGTCTGCACTACTTTTGCCCAAGTTCCTAACCGTTTCTGCCCGCTGACGATTTCTTCCTTGAATTTTAACTATTTCTGACATTGATTGGCCTTGTATCTTGTATTTTGACTCAATTATTCAGCAAGTTGAAACTGGTATGCCAGATAGTAGAATGAAAGAGTTGGTTAGGAGGCTCCTGATTTTAGGACCCTACTTCTAGAGAGTCACAGGTCTGTAAACAGACAACACGTGACCCAGGGTGTGTGGTGTTGGTTGTTCTGGTTTTGTTTCTACATATATTTGGGTGACAATTTACTTTCAATCTGACCCTGAGTGATAATTTTTCAAAGTATTCAACTTGAAAATGACAACAGAAGATGCCTTCCATCTGCCAAGGAGTGCTACTGGGGAACTTCAAAACTCAAACCAAAAATACATTCATTAGGCTTCCAAACTTATCTAAATTTATCTTTAAGATGAAGAAAATTCAGATTCCTTATTTTAAAACTCTAAAGTGCCATCACAGACATCATAATCTCTGTTGCTCTAACATCTATAACCTTTTATAGATAATACAAAATTATATGGGTCATCCTATTATGATGACATAAAACAGTAATTATTATATTTCTACATTATGTTCAGAAGACATAAGAATCTTATACAAGATAAGGATCTTAGTCACAAAAAAAGTAGTATGGAAGCCTACAATGAATGCACTTTACCCACAGTAGTGCTTCCGGGGTAAGCCTGCCTCAGGGATACCTGTATCTGTAGTAGGAAACCAGCATCCTCTCTCTGACTTCTCCTTCAATCTTTTGGTCGAGGACCAGCAACATAACTCCATACAAGTACAGCGCTTCACACTACGAAGAGAAGAGAGAGTAGCCAAACTCACACAAGTGTACATTCTTCCACAGCAAGGTTGATTCATGGTTAAAAGATCACCTTAATCCAATTCCTCCTGAAAATTTTATACTATAATGAGAACACAGGCTTTCTCCAAAGGGTTCTCACCTTCTTGTAGAGTATGCTTAGAAAAGTTTTTGTGAAAAAAATTTTCACAGTGATTATCTTTCAATTGGCCTACTTTTGAATTTTGCTTGGGATATCAAATGAAGTCCTGGTATCATGAATATCTCTATCATAAAGTCAGTCAATTATGTAACATTTTTTAAAATTATGTTTATTGAGGTAGCATTGGTTTACAACACTTTTTATCACTTAGGGGTAGAGGCTGACACCTCTACATATATATGTTATCACACAACAGCCACTACCAAAGTCCCAATAATTCTCTACTATTGTCTATAAGGCCCCTTTTTCCCTCTGTTCCCAGCTCTCACCCTCCCCTTCTGGTCACCTGCAGTCAGATTTTAAGGGTTTGTTTGGGTCTAGCAAACATTTATTAAGTGGTCAATATGTACTAAGTACCAGGAGATGCCTGGGATGCAAAAGACAAAGAATACAGGATTCTCACACTGAGGAAGCTCATGACCTCTAGGTAATCTTTATTCACTTATCATTGTGTTCAAAGTCTACCAGTTCTAAATTTAGATACCAATCTGCCAGTTAAAAGAATGATCAATCACTTTGCTTCTCTTTAAGACAGGTATACATTTGTATAAATTTGTGATTTAATAAGGAAAGTGTTACTAAGCCTTGACTTTCTTTTTAGATGGTCACTGCCACTTACTAGAAGTTGTTTTCCATCTTCATTGAGAAGCACAGTTTCTAAAGTTTGCTGAATGTAAACACCTTCATTGAGCTCATCTAGATATCTAGAAAGGAAACCCCAGAACAAGTTAGTCATTGGCAATAAAAACTTTAACATCTTTGAAGATGAAAAGTAAAGAGTTTTAAAAGTTAAGGCAAGCTACTAGGCATACTGGCCTTCAAATAATTCCTGCTCCTTCTTGCTCTTAAGAATAGTCTTATGAGCTAGAATTCATAGTGATCAGGGCCACAGATTGATATTTATGGTTATTTCAGGTCAAAAGAAAGTCCCCAGTCCTGACTGTCCCACTTATAATGGCATAAGAATATGGCATAATAATATGGCACAGTTAGTTTACAAGTTAAGGAGTAATGGGTCTGGGAAGTCTCAAAGGAAGAAACTACTGTGTGGTTAGGGATAAGAGGGCAGGCCACAGTTACCAAGGCTGCAAAAATATGTTGTAGTCTTTTCTACTTCTCATATACGATATACTAGAACATGACCATAAACTCCAATATTGATAGCCATATGACCTAGTATAAACCAAGATTATTACATCACCAAAGCAGGAAATTATAATACTCTAAAATATTTACGATGACTAGTGTTTTTCCTATGGGAGAAAAAAAGCCAATTATGCCTGGAATAAGCCAGTCAATTCTAGAGCAACTCAGATATTCTGGAATGTCCCCTTGTGCTTGCCACTATTTACTATCAGAGTAAGCTATAACTAAATGAATTGATACCTGTTTAAGTCTACAATATATTTATGCACACTTTGAAATGCTAAATAAAATCTGGTCACAATTTCTATGTTGTTTTCACGAAATTCTTCATCTAAATCCTGTAGCTCTGGCTTAGCTTCCAGCTTGCTTTCCCACAGCTCTGGACCCTAAAAAGAAAAACACATTTATGTGAAATGTCAATAAAAACACAGTTGTTGGTAACAATTTCTAAATTTTTTTTAATTTGTTCTTATGCCTTGATAGAGTTATGAAAATTTAAAGCAGAGCAACAGAAAGTAATGAAGATAACATAAGCCTTTATATAAAAATCCCTTTGAAAGAAATGAATTTGAATCACAAGCATGGTTCACATGCTTTGAAGTGTGGGGTCCTTCAGTACAGCAAGATTCTCTTTTTCAAACTTGATCGTAGTGTGAGAGGGCTACCACAAAATACCTTCGTATTATTTTCAAGTTAGTAGCTTATATTAAATTTGGTTTGTAAGTGCTCCTCTTTAACTCCTTCTCGATAACAACTTAACCTTCCAGAAGCATGTCTTTGTAGAGAGGACAGTGGTAAAAATGCTATGGAGGAAGATTACCTTAAAATAGCTGAAGTCAAATATGATATCTCCATATTTCTGTTGATCAGCTCGGTCTTTTAACCTGAACACAGCAGGAATAAACTCTGAGAGCCTCAAAAGTTCAGCAATGATGGCATTGCCACAGGAAACAATCCTCAGGATGGCCTGGCCACAGAGGTTGTTCTCAGCTAGGAAGTCCAGCATCGCGAGGATGGAACTATTCCGTGCTGGGCCAGTGGGAATGTTTAACTGGCTTCAGAGCTGAGGTCTGAAAATCACGAGATGAAACCAGGTATGCAGATAGGCCGGCTGCTCCATTAAAGAACCTGTATGCAGAAAAAAAAAGTAAGAAAATCTCCATTTTTTTAAAAGAAGCATGTGAAACGTGCATGTTTTTCTTCTCAAACTCTAAAGAAAAAAGTGTAACAAATACTGAGTTCTGATGGGGTTGGGGTATTTTTCTCCACTTCTCTATTTTCCCTGTGGAGGCCTTTACTAGATCAACATTCTTGGCCTCTTCCTCACTTTTTTTCCATGAGAAAGATCAGATACAGCAGACCTCTGAACTTGAAGAAGGAACCATGGGGCATATGCGGTTCCAATGTGCCCTAAATTGCATCTGTTACCTGAATTGTTTGATAAATTAGCAAACAGTTACAAACAATATAAGCAGAGCTTGGAGACACACTCCTGTATATCATTTTTAAGGTATCTGTCCAATTATTTCCTAGAAATGGAACTGCAGGGCTAAAATATTAACAAGACCAAAATTTCTTTGAAAGTTATGGATGCCGAGTGCTACACAATTCTATGAAGATGATTTAAAAAGATTAAATCCAACTGGTCCAAAGTCTCACATGATCAAGTGCTTAAGCATCTCACAGAATCAGTTGATTCTCTTCTATTTCAATATACTCATTGTGAATGGCAGGATTCTGAGGCACACTAAGTACTGGGATTATTGTCAACAGGGCAGTCTCCTGAAAGTCCCTGAAGGTAGGGGAACCAAATGTGAGAGAGACACCCAGAGAGGGAGGGAGAGGACAAGGGCTCAAAATGGGGTAGAAAAGGGCACAGGGACCATGGTGATGGGTCACAGGTGAATTGGTGGTGGGTTACCCAAGGGGAAAACAAAATGTAAAAGATATAAAGAACAATAAAAAAAATTAAAAAAAAAAGAAAGTTCCTGAAAGCAAGGATTGATCTTCTTTACCCAACTACTCCTTGCTGAGTACCTCCTTGCCAGACATGTCCAAATTTCCTCTTCTTATAAGGGCATCAGCCATACTGGATTTAGGCTATTTTTATAGCCTCATCTGAACCTTATCATATCCTTAAAGACTCCAGTTCCAAAGTCAGTCACGTTCTGATGTATTCAGGGATAGGACTAAAGTAGATGCACTGGGAAGGTGAGAGGCACACTCACCCTTAACAGCTTCTGTCTTGCTTTAACTCATAGAATGTTGTGATTCTGTGCCAGTCCCAGGCCTGGGAGGTTCCCCTTTTGCTCTCTTTGGGAATCCTGAACTGCCCATAAGATGAACCTTGGCCTGGCTGTCCTGCTAGAGATCTGACACTTCATAAAGTAGAGAAGCCAGAGTGAGAGGAGGAGGACCTGATCTACTGGAAGAGAATCAAGAAGCCAGCAGCAGCGAAAATGGAGGTGCAGACACAGCAACCCAAGTGAAATGTTCCAGTGAGCCCCCTACCTATTCAAGCCACCTGAGCTGAAGAGCTGGGCATATAAATGAAGAGGCACTTTGGACACTCCAGGCCGGCCAAGCCTTCTGTGCCCTGTCCAGATTCCTGACTCGTGGGCTCATCGCACATAATAAAATGGTTGTTGTTGGGGGAAAATAAGGAGTTGTTTGCAATGAAGCTAAGGATCAGTTTTGAGCTGTCAGTCCACACAGTGCGGTGATGCTGTTGTGTGATACTCTGAGTGCTACAACGCCGTAATACACAGTAATGGCAATGAAGTCATTTTTGTGTATTAACACATTTTCTTCCAGTCTCCACCTTTTCAGCTGCCTGTTTCCACTGGTTATTAAATTTTCCTTATGGGAATTATGTCACTTGTTTTACCACAAGGAGAAGACAAACAGATCCTAAACTCCACTAGAATTAGGTGTGGAAACAACCTTTACAAGTGACTTTCCTCTGTGTTCTTGTTGTTGCGATTAATACCTACTTGAGAAATGCTACCCAGTGACTCCAAAGTAAGGATGAACTTTCCTAATCAGCAGCAGCAGAGTTTTGATTAGGGATGTATCTTTAAATGATATAATTAAAACTTATGAACCTCTGATATTTAACGGAGGGAAGCTGCAATGTCTATGGACAAACCAAGAATAAATCAAAAGTTGATTCTACTCAATTGTGATTTGAATACAGTATTGTATACTTCTTGATTTCCACATCATGATCTTCAAAGAGGCAATTTTTGCAAAAAATGGTCAGGCCTCATTTGTCGTCCCAAAAGCCTCTCCCAATCCTTTTTCCAATCATTATCTCTTGAAGTGTTAATTGTGTCACCATCTTTGCTGCTGCATTTCCTCCTCTAATTGTTAATTTAGATAGGTCATCATCTGCCACCTATGTAGAAACCTCTGTCTGTGCCAGCAGTTGTACTTACACTGAGTATTGGTGTTGTATCTGTCACACGATGCTGACAATTAGGGGAGTCTAACCGGCACAAATAAGAACTTGGCCTAATAGACACTTTTGAATAGGAGTATCTGAGCCAGGCCCCATCTTACAGGGGGTCAGCTCATGGCAATTTCTGTCAACATCAACTTTTACTTTCTTTTTTTTTTTAAGATTTTTATTTATTTATGCATACAAGCTGGGGTGCAGGCCAGAGGTGTGGGGCGGTGAGAGGGTTCACCAGAGACAGAGTGGGGAGCAGAACAGGCAGATCGACCAAAATACACTACTGAGGGGAGCAGTGGGAAGACAGGAGAGGTCTGCTGCGCCATGTGGGAATCTCCCTGGCCGGGCATAGAACTTGCGTTGCAGCTGCCAACAGCTCCACAGCGCTGCACTTAACCCGCTGCACCACCAGGGAGGCCCTCAACTTTTACTTTCATGTGTGACCTAACTGCAAGGACTCAAATTAGGCATGAAACAATAACATGGACTTCACTGTACATAAAACCAGAATGTGGAGAGACTTGTCAGGAGAGGGCTTCCTTTCAGCCACAGCAAACCACACCCCCCTCCCCATGCTTGTCATGTATTTTTAAGGTTGACTCACATTACAAGCTACTTGTACCCAGAAATGTGGTATAAGCCTTCAAGGCTGAAAGTCTCTATCGCTGATTCAGTATTTAGAAATATCTTAATTTACTGGAATGTTGTGGCAGTAACTGTAGGCTTCTCAACAATAATCCCCACCCTCCTTCTCCTTTCTTACCACAAAGGGCAAGACAGTCAGATCCTGGCTTTGCCACCCGCTCTGAAGCGCAGTGAGACATGTGACTCGATTTTGAACAATGAGATATAAGAGGAAGTCTATACACACACACACACACACACACACACACACACACACACACAAACATGTATGTGTATATATACAGGACATCCTCCCCCCCACCCCCACAAAGAGATAATAAGTGTTTCTCTCTCTTGGTTCTATCTCTTGTCTTGCCTTTGAATGTGACCCAATGAACATGTGATGCCATGGCAGTTACTATGAGACCAGGGGAGAAAAGTCTAGGAGAAAAAAATAAAAGGCTAAGGACCAGCAGATTATAGTGTGTAAGGACAGAAACAATTTAAATGCTAGCTGATGGTATTGATCCAATAATTGCATTGGACACTATTTACCTCTGCAATCCTTGTTTAATGAACTATTTGTATGGTTTATCTACTGTTAATTGGGTTTTGGATTATTTGCAGATGAAAGTGTTTCTAATGGTACTGATTCATTTGTTCATTCAAGAAATATTTACCCAGAGCCTCCTATGTCCCAAGCACTGTTAGGGTCCCAGGATATCAAGGTGAACAAAAAAAGTTTCTATCCTCATGACATCTACATACAATTGGGGGTCCGCAAGAGATAGTAAATAATAGATATGAGGCTATCATAATGCTATGAAGAAAAAGCATGGCAGAGGAATGGAGTGCATGCTATATTCATAGAGGAGTTTGCCAAAGTCTCTGATGACACTTGAGCAAGTATGAGAAAGAAGTAAGGGAGCAGTCAGCAGGGGTACCTGAGTGTGGTCAGCAACCTCTAAGGTGATCCCCATGGCCTCCAGTGCTTTCCCATGCCCTGTGTAAGATTTCCGGGACTGGGGGCTGACTTACTGACTCCCATCTAAGGAAGAGAACATGGCGGACAAGAGAGATGAGATTGCACAATGACTGTGCTTCCAGCGTAGAGAAGCAAGGTGTCATTTGTGAGAGAGCCCTGTGGAGGAGCCCGAGTGATAAGGGACCAACACCTGCCAACAACCATTTGAGTGACCTTGAAAATGGAAGCCTTCCCCACCCAGTTGAACCTTCAGATAAAACCATAGCCCCTGCTCATAGCTTGATAACACTCTCTCAAGAATCCCTGAGCCAAAGGCATCCAGTTAAGTAATCCACTAATTCAAACCACAGAAACTACAATACATGTTTGTTGTCTTAAACCGCTAGATTTTGGGGCTGTTTGTTATTTTGCAATAGATAATAATCTGGGAGAAGAGCAGTCCAGGCAGAGGTTACAAGCAAATGCACGGCCCTCCGGCAGGAATGTGCTAGATGCATTTAAGGAACAGCAAAATGGCTGATGTGGCTGATGCAGAGTGGGCCGGGGATAGAAGCAGAGGCCAGTGTTGGTGCAATGGGCAGGATAAGGCAGGGTATGAGAGCAGGGAAAGCTGAAAGCCACTACAGTTGTCTAGAACTTTCTCTCTCAACAGCGTCTCCTATAGCACACATTAAAGCGTAAACTATTAACAAGTCCTTTTTAATTTCTCTGTAATGCTTGCTTGTTAAGCCATGTCGATCTCTTAACAGGCTGAATTTCAGATAATTTCATTTGATTTTTTTGCACTCACATGGTGTGGCTTGGAAAATGAGAGAAGGGTTAAAATAACAGTCAGTGGGCAATAACAGTTATCTATTGAGGTACTCAGAAAACCACCAAATTAACCCAGAAGTCTTCAGCAGGATGAAACTGTACTGAGAGGTGGGCCGTTTATGATTATCGGGTTTAACTGCTGCCAGATTTTAGATATCAACTTAGGAAGACAATGGGCCATGGAGAAAACTGCATAAAGCAAAGCAACATTACCTGCCTTCTTTCTCAACAAAGAGGGGCAGACACATTCAGCACCAGCCTGCATTTGTCAGGGAAGCTTAGATCTCGGATAATGACCTAAGCCAAGACTTCTGTGTATCCATCTCTTAATCAATCCTAAATCCTTACAGTGTAGGAAACTTTCAAAGTATTACTTAACTACAGTATTTTGTAAATATCCCTCTTATTGGTTGAAAAACTGACCCCAAAGAAAGAATCTACACACCATTATTTAAGATACCTGATCGAGTTGCAGAGCTATCAAAGGTAAAATGCTTGGGCCTCTCTGGTGGCACAGTGGTTAAGTGCTGTGTTGTGGAACTGTGCTGTGGAGCTGTCGGCAGCGGTGACCCGAGTTTGACACCTGGCCAGGGAGATTCCCCCATGGCACAGCAAACCTTTCCTGCCTCACCCGCTGCTCCTCTCAGCAGGGTATTTCCATTGATCTGCCTGTTCTGCTCCCCACTCTGTCTCTGGCGAACCCTCTTGCCGCCCCACACCTCTGGCCTGTACCCCAGCTTGAATGCATAAATCAATCTTTTAAAAAAATGAAGCATCAAAAACTATATTTAAAAAAGGCAAATGCTTTACAGGAGTTAAAGAGTTAAGTTACAGCTGAGCTTTAAAAAAATCATTCTAGAAGGAGGTGCAAATAGGTATTGTAGAAGCAATATTAAATCTTTGAGTCAGAGATTCCCTTGTTGCAAAGAAGAAAATTCACAAAGACCAGATTTTTCAATACAGGCTGTACTACTATTCAGCACTAAATTAAATCAGAGATCGCGATTTCCTAATTTTTCTTTAACAAGTCACCCAGTGGTTACAAATTCATTTTCAACAACTTGGTCTGGAATTGTGGCGTTCAGTTTGGAAAACAATCCCAGACAAAAGACAACACATTTTCAAAAGGGAAGCACGGCATTTTCCTACCAATTACCGACGAATACGTAACTGAATTCTTAAGGAAATTCAATTGTCCTGGGACAACACTGTTTACCCTGCTCAGCGAGAAAAGAAGATGGGACTATTTATATCCTTTCATAAAACCTCAGAGCCATAAAGGAAGCTCTCGTTTCCGCAAATCTATTATCAGGAATTAAAACACAATTGCTGTTGGTAAGATAAAAGTGACGAGCAAATCTCTTCCAGAAAAGTTCTGAATTGAGTCTGATCTCTCTAGCCTGAGTCGCGAATCCTGGGAAAGAGCAGTTGGGACGCGGGAAGGTGTAGCTGCCAGAGCGCAGAGGTGGTAAAACCCCGCCGTCCTCCCCACTTCACCCCATGCCGTGTGTTGGAGGGAGTTGCGCGTACAGGGTTTGGTATTCGGAGACTCTTTTCCTTGCTGGCTTTTTTTTTTTTTTTAATCCAGTGCGACCACAGACAAACCAGGGCCCTTGGAAACTTTTCGCGAGATGCAAAGGACTCTGGCACCAGCATGTCACCAGTGAAGGAATTTAGGTGCTGAGAGAAGTGAAGACTCGCCCAAACTCATAACCTACAGCAGAACTAGAATTCAAACCCGGGTCCGTCAGGCTGTAAAAGCGCTCACTAATCACTCAGTTTTCTCGCGGGTTCAGGGAAGAGTAACCGCGTCCACACATCACGGCTCCCGGAAACTTGCAAGGATCCGAGGCAGCTGCACATCACTTCCCAAAGCGCCAAAGCGGCGCAGAAAACCAATCTTCCCAAGTGGAGACCAAGAGCCGGCGCTGCAGCCCCAGCCTCAGGAAGGCCCCGAGTCCTCCAGGCCAGGCTCCCCCATCCCGATCCCAGCCCACGCAGCGGATGCCACCTCGGCTAGCGCGGCCCAGAGCCGGGGCGGGGGAGGGGAAAGAGGGACTAGGAAGGAGGAGCGCACGCACCCCACGCGACTCACCTGCCACCGGGCCGCACCAGGGCGCCCGCGCAGGGCCGGCGTCGCGCGCGGAGTGGGCACCGGGCGCCCACCCCTCCCTCTCCAAGGGGCACTCCTTGCGGTCCCAGCCCCGGATCGCAAGCGGGCGGGCCCCCGGCTTCCGCCCCTGCCACCGGCCGTCACATGACCAAAGGGGCGGCGAGCTGGGCGGGGCGTCATGTGACCGCTCGCCGGCGACGGCTGATGACGCCGGAGCCCGCGCTCGCCAGTTTCAGCGACTGGGGAAGGGAGTTAACGAGTTGAGTTGGGGTCCGAGTGGGCAAATCCGGGTGCAGTCGGACGGAGCTCGGTCAGGCTGCCAGGTGAGGCGGAAGCGGGCTGGGCGGTGGGGAGGGTGGCGGGAGGTGTCGCCTCCCTCGCGGGCGCTCCGCAGATGCCCTGAGCTGGGGTCTGGCCACCAGGTTTCGGGTCCTGGTTCTCTTCACGTCTCAGCTTTGAGGCTGGGGGCAGTTTGCCTCTCTCTCATCTCTCCAGACGCCATCGCTGCATCCTTCAGCCCTGAGTGTGTGCGCAAAAGATGACCCATTCTTGGGCCAAACCAGCCTGGTTTGAACTGACTTTGAAGACAGGGCCTGCGGTAGGTCGTTCAAAGAAAATCGCTGGACGTCCGTTTTCTTTTCTGTTTTGTACGTGGTTGTGAGCGAAACACAGGGACACCAGTGTTTGGCACCTAGGGACCTAGGAAGGGTGGTTTCTGTTATTGTCGCTCTCACCAGATCCTTACCATCACCTGTTTTTTTTTTGTGAGGAGCTGTTGTAAGTTTTGTAAAAGATGTCAGAGATGTAGTTGAAGTTGTTCCAAGGATGGAGTGGCAGTTGTGATGAGTTTTATAATAGAGCGAGTGAAAGACAATGAGAATGAGGGAGGGAAAGCGCCAGCAGTGGCTTGAATGGAGCAGTCTTCATAAAGGAAGATGGACTCTGGCATGTTGAAAAAGGAGATTCAGCTCTGGCCTAATTATATTGTATAGGCCCCCATGGATTTGAAGGGGGTCAGCACAGAGTCTAGAAGTTGTTTGCTCTGTGCCTACAGAAAGGAAGGAACAGTGCAGAAGTGTTTTTATTTTTACCTTAACTAATAATTGACTCTGTCCACAGAAATACTTAGAGAACTGCTATAAGGTCTGAGTGTTGACATCTTAATGCCAGTGGGAGGGTATTAGGAGGTCAGATGGGTAAATGCGAGGTGCTTAGGGCTTGAGGATGGAGGCCGGGTAGTGGGAATAGTGCCTTTAAAAAGGAATCTCCACAGAGCTGCTTCGCTCCCAGTATCATGTGAAGGAAGACAGCAGAGCCACTGGCCATGAGCCACAGGAAGAGGCCTTTGTCAGAATGTGACTATGCTGGTACCTTGATCTTGGACTCCCTAGCCTCCGGAAACTGTGAGAAATACATTTCTGTTATTTCTAAGCTACTTGGTCTGGGGTGTTGTTACAGCGACCCTATCCACTAAGATAAAGCCAGTTAGGAGACGCAAATGACATGCTGGGGGAAAAGTCAGGAAATGCATAATGTTCTTTTGAACTTTCTTGGAGACCATCGATGCAGGGAACAAAAGATCATTGTCACTTGGGGATAGCTCCAAGAGGATGATGATATGAACCATGGTTTCAACCACAGCACCAGTGACATTTTGGGACAGATAATTCTTCACTGTGGGTGCTATCTTGTGAATTATGGACTTAGCTGTGCTTCATGGGAGAAACAGGATAAAGTGCGCACACTCCATCTTTCCTCTCCATCCATTCTTACTTCTCAGTCTGGGATTCCTCCAGAATCCCAGAAGGACATTTCTCTGCAATGTAAAATTTCAGTGGCGTAATGTGAATTTTGCATTCAAAGGATAAGTATATCTGTCAAGTGGTAGATCGTTTTATTCCCTGATCGTATTCATCATCATACACATTGTGTCTTAGCTTGGGCTGCTATTAAAAAATATCATGGACTAGTAACGTAAACAACAGAAATTTATTTCTCACAGTTTTGGAGGCTGAAGTTGGAGTCAGGTGCTGGTGTGGTTGGATTCTGATGAGGGCTCTCTTCCTGGTTTGCAGAAGGCAGCCTTCTTGCTGTGACCACACATGGTGGAGAGAGTGAGCCCTGCTGTCCCTTACTATCCTAATAAAGAAACTCACCCCAGGGGGCGCCACCCCCCCATCTCATGTAAACCTGTTGCCCCAGGGCCCTTCTTCAGTTATCATCTCATTGGGGTTTAAACATATGAATTAGGGGAGGGGGACACACAATCATTTCATGTTTTTCATACTTGTTTGATCCTAAGAATTATTTGGAGTGCTTAAAAAAAATAGTTTCCTTGCGGCATCTGCTAGAGACTGACTCTGTAAGTCTGAAATGATATCCATAAATCTGCATTGTTTAAAAAGATTTATTTATGTATGCATACAAGAGTTGGGGTGCAGGCCAGAGGTGTAAGGGGTGAGAGGGTTCACCGGAGACAGAGTGGGGGGCAGAACAGGTGGATCGACTGAAATACACTGCTGAGGGGAACAATGGGCGAGGCAGGAGAGGTCTGCTGCGCCATGTGGGAATCTCCCTTCCTGGGGATTGAACTTTTGCTGCAGTGGCTGTGGATAGCTTCATAGGCTGAGATTTATCCCCTTGCCCACCAGGGAGGCCCCATACATCTGCATTTTTAGTATTTTGACTGATTCTTGAGATCAGACCAGTTTAAGAAAGCTTACAAAAATGCTGTAAGAGAGATATAATTCTCTCCATTTTACACAGGAGCAAACTGAAGATTGAGAGGTTGGCAAAGCAGTTTATCCGGGCTGTGCCTTTCTAAGTGTGGACAGGACAGCATCTGCTGGCTTCTGGCCAGTGTCCATTTCTTTAGCTGTATTCTGTAGAGCTGCTCACAGTGTGATAATGATAAAGGTGATGGTAATATTTCCTCTCATTTTCTAAAATGTATGTCCTAGATATTAACCTGAGTGTTTTATTATGCATTAAGTCTTTTAATCTTCGCAGTAATACTTGAGGTAGCACTGGGTCATCCTCATTTTATAGAAGGGACCCTTGAGAGGTTAAATAATTTGCCTAAAATCATTCATTTATTTCAATGATGCAATCACACTTTGAGCTCACGTAATTCTGTGAGTTTGCCCTCCTCACTTGCCTACTGGTTCAAATTATAATACATTTTGAAAATTGTGCCTCTAAGAATGCAGCTGTGCTGTAGTCACTAGGTACATGTGGCTATTTCAATTTAAAATGATTTAAATTAAATGCAATTTAAAATCAACTCTTCAGTTACACTCACCACATCAGTGGTCACACTCTTTTGATTATCAGTCATCCCAACCAGTACCGTAATTCTTCACAATCACTACCAAGCAATAGCCACATAGGCCTAGTGGCTACTGTATTGCACAGTGGAGATTAGAGAACATTTTCATCATGGTAGAAAGTTCTATTGGACAGTGCTGCTCTAGATAACTTAGACGTCCACTGAAATCAAGATTGACTAGAAAATTGAATACTTGAGCCATATCATTTAATTCTTACTGGATACTTGGTGTTATAACAAGTACACCCGAAACTAAGTGGTTTTGCACAGTTCAAATTTTCAATTCTTTCATGCGTGGGGCATGATGTCTGAGCAGTTGTCCTCCAAACACTGATGTAGGATCCCATGCTCCTTCCCTTTAATGATCCCTCTTTAGTTTATGCCTTCTAAGGTCACTACTTGTCCGTTTCAAGCTGTCCAATGGGAACAAATATGGAGATAGTGTGTGGTGTTTATGCGCAGTGCCTGGAAATGGATCCTATTTCCTTGTATTGAATTCACACCTGTAGCCAGACCTGACTGCGAGGTTGTCTTACTGTCTTGCTGAGAGTAAAGAGGAAATGTGTTTCCTGGACACAAGCTGCATTTTGCTTACCCTGAGGAATAACCTAAGCAGCCTAGTTCTAGCAGGCTGCGCAGCGTGTGTGCCTAGGACAGCACTGAGACTTTTCCAGTTTGGCTCTGAGACTTTTCCAGTGTGGCTCTGAGACTTTTCCTGTGTGGCTCTTGTTGGCTCACATATGATGCTGTATCTTTGGGGGGAAAGAATTCTGTTAACTTTCACTTTTGTTTTGCTTCTCAGAAGCTCATAGCCAAATCATATTTATAAGTATAATGTGGTATAAGGTGTAGAATCTTAGCAAACCCTGAAGACTGCATGATTACACTCTAATTTTCTCATCTACTTGGTTTACCCCTTAATCTCTTTTTTGAACCTGATTTTTATGAATTTATATTTTTCCATCTTATGGCGTATGTTTGTATTTATATCGTGTAAGCTATCTTGTTTGATGTCGTAAAGTAAATAAACACTCTTATTTTACTGCAACGCAACCATTTAAATCATTGTCAGGAGTTTTTCATTCATATTCATAGTCATATTTCCTTTCACTTGGAGTGAAATTTCTTGGTGTGAAATTTAATACCACAGAAAATCCTAGAAAATAGCATGAGAACTGATGTTCCATCATCTAGATTTTAATACCTGTGACAAATTGCCAATTTGCTTAAGGTCTTGATTTTTAAGATAAATTAAAAAAATGGATAAATCTAAAAATCCTGTTTGACTACCCTAGAGCCAACCAGATCGAGTCTTTACCTGCCTTAAGCCCCTGTGCACTATGCTTTAAAACATATCAAATATTTGTTAGCCAAATGGTTTGCTGTGACAATGAATTATATTGTGTATATCAGTAGTAGCCGAACACCTTAACTAGTAACCAGCTGCTGAGACAACTTCTCTGAGCCTTCTCATTTTACTCCCTGTGTCTTTTTTATTGAATCTAGTTATTGACATGGTAAGACAGTCGATATCTGTTTGTTGTGTGATTGAATTAATCCAATTAAAAAGGGACAAATAATTGAGGTAAGACTGTAGTAGTACAGATATGAGATGAAGGTAGTAGCAATGGAAGGCTAGGAATGTTAGACACAGTTCCTCCTGCCAGAAAGGACAGGAGGGTAGTGCTCATGCTAATTAAAAGTGTACTGTGCGTTAGACCATGTTGAGATACTCCTTATTTTTAAAAATTTTTTAATTTTTTAAATTTTTTAAAAAATGTTATTTTTTTTAAACTGTTCTTTTTTTTTTTTTAAGATTTATTTATTTATACATACAAGCTGGGGTACAGGCCAGAGGCGTTGGGCGGCGAGAGGGTTCACCAGAGACAGAGTAGGGAGCAGAACAGGCAGATCAGAAATACACTGCTGAGGGGAGCAGCGGGCGAGGCAGGAGAGAGAGGTCTGCCGCACCGTGTGGGATTCTCCCTGGCTGGGCGTTGAACTCACATCGCTGCTGCCGACAGCACCACAGTGCAGCGCTTAACCGCTGCGCCACCAGGGAGGCCCAATTTTTTAAATTTTTAAATTTTTAAATTTTTTAAAATTTGTTTATGCATACAAGTTGGGGTGTAGGCCAGAGGTGTGGGGTTGGTGAGAGGATTCACCAGAGACAGAGTGGGGAGCAGAACAGGCACTATTGACTGAAATACACTGCTGAGGGGAGCAACGGGTGAGACGGGAGAGGTCTGCTGTGCCACGTGGGAAGCTCCCTGGCTGGGTATTGAACTCGTGCTACAGTGGCTCTGGATAGCTTCATAAGGCTGCGACTTAACCTGTTGTGCCACCAGGGAGGCCCCATATTCCTTCTTTTATCTTAGAGATGATAAACTTGAGGTCCTGCAATGTTAAGCCATCTGTTCCAGGCTGCTCTGCAACAGAGCCTGAATTTATATTATGTTTATATTATTCTAAAAAAAGTCCTTTTTTTTTTTTTTTTGGCTACCATTCAGCCTTCCCATCCGTCAGAACCTGTGTAAATTCACTTCAGTTTTCTAGTTGGTTTCACCAACTTCATGTGGTTTCTGAATTAAACAAAGATGTCTTTGTAGGCAGCTTTACACAAGAAGTCCAAAGCTTAGAGTGGGTGATTGAAGATATAGATTAGAAGATTAGAGAGTGATTAATGTGAAGATAATAACTGAAACTGTTACAGTGGGTGAGCCACAGGAAGATAAGGTTTTATAGAGAAATCCTGCTTTTATTAAAACAGAATCTAGGCTCTCACCATGTCTATAAATCTGTTAGAACCCAAAGGAACTATGAGGAATAAATATTTTTTATAGCATATGTGTCAGAGAAGTTAAAAAGATGTTTTCAAAGTCCTCCTTGATGAAACTATTTTATTGGCACTCTTCATTTTCTTAAGAAACCCACTTTTGTTTTTAAGAACTGCGTCGTTGCTGAATTCTTCAGAGAATCAAGGAATCTTCTGGAAGAGGCTATGCTCCTTCCTTTAACAACTGAAGACAGTTATCTTCCCCATTTGTTGAGTGTATATGTGTTGGGTGGCCAGATAATGGCAGGATGCTTTGGTCTTTTCTTAAGGGATAACAGTGTGACAGTTATGGGCTATCAGACACATTCATATGGATGTTCGGAGCAGTTTTATTCTCCTTGCAGTTATTATTCTGACTCAAATCTTGTTTCATTGTGTTTGAAAACTTAGGTAATAATATCACGATGCCAGGGCGTTCCGGTTCAAATTCAGGTTCAACTGGTTTTATATCATTCAGCGGTGTAGAATCTGCTCTCTCCTCCTTGAGAAACTTCCAGTCCTGCATCAGCTCTGGAATGGATACCGCATCCAGTGTTGCTTTGGATCTTGTGGAAACTCAGAGTAAGTAATAATTAGAACTCACTTGTATATCTACTTGGAGGTAACCCTGGGTGTAGCAGTGCTCTAGTGAGATACTGCTCATCTTGTAAGGAACCTTGGAACAATCTTTTATTCCCGCTAGACATCTGTTTTCTCATTTTGTTCTACATACCACATAGGAATGTACTGAGTATGAAATGAGGCTGACTCATTCACATGCCTTCAAGTGGTTCTGTGCCACTGGAAATGTGTGGACTCAACCCCAAAAGTTTCTCACCTCAAGAGCATACAATCAAAAGTATGTGACATACTGTATATAAATGAATTATGAAAATGTTAACCGTCAGTAATTTCTTTTACTTCTATTCATTATCATCAACAATCCACAAAGTAAATTTTGTAAACATAAAGACTTTGTTACAGTGATTAGGTAAAGTAATTGCTTTTTGTTGTGAAAAGTTGTCAGTATAAAAATCAACTTCTGTTAAAATGTGTGACTTGCACATGCATGTTATCATTATTTTGTACAGTTAATAAAAAGTTTTTGCTTTTATTTTTTCCCACATTTTCATCCCGTATACCCCTTTGGCCTCTGCTTCTTCTCCCTTCACCTTTGCCTCAGAAACCTCACTTCATTTATTAGTGTCCACTAGTGTTAATGAGTATTTTGCTTTGTTGAATCATCTGCTTTGTGAATGTCCAGTATTGCTGTCTTTATCATTCTGTCTTGCTATACGACACATAATTCCCTGGACCATTTTGCTCTAAGTGGTAACATTTTCTCTTTCCTCATGGCTGAATAGTGTTCCATTTATGGATATACCACATCATCTTGATCCAGTCCTGTATCAGTAGGCATTTAGGTTGTTTCTTACTATAATTTAACTGCATTTTGCTCATGCTTGGTTGTGCAATAGGCAGACTAAGCATATGCGGGGGTTCTGGCAAATGAAGGTCTCTACCAAAATGAGAAAAACTCACTTTGATGTACTTAACCAACATTTTTTGATCATAAGATCTGGAAGCCTGTTATTTGCTTTCTTTGGATCATTAAAAAACATTAAAAAATAATGTTTTATTTGACATTATATGGAAGTAGGGGAGAAACATGATTTTTTTGTTTTCTTTGTCAATAATTAGCTGTGAACAACTTGGTGGTGATATACCTTGGTATGATTTGTTATGTCTGGTGCTTGAGTTTTATAGCTTTATGAGTTTATAGTTTTGATCAAATTTGGAAAAATTTCTATTATTTTTTCAAATGCTTTTTCTGTTTCTTCCCTCCCTTCACCTTCTGGGAATCCAATTACACGTATGTTAGACTGCTTCATAATATCCCATAAGTCACTGAGACTTGGTTGTTTTTTTCTTCAATCTTCCATTGAGATTTTTTTTTTTTGATTTATTTATTTATACATACAAGCTGGGGCACAGGCCAGAGGCATGGGGCGGCGACAGGGTTCACCAGAGACAGAGTGGGGAGCAGAACAGGCAGATCAGAAATACACTGCTGAGGGGAGCAGCGGGCGAGGCAGGAGAGGTCTGCCGCACCATGTGGGATTCTCCCCTCCTGGGCGTCCAACTCGCATCGTGCGCTGCCACGCCGACAGCTCCACAGCGCAGCGCTCAACCACTGCGCCACCAGGGAGGCCCCCATTGAGATATTTTCTCTGTGACTTCAGTTTGAATAGTTTCTGTTTGTCTCAAGTTTATTAGTCTTATCTTCTGTAGTGTTTAATTGTTAAATCTATTCAGTGAATTTCTAATTTCATATACTGTGTATTCAGCTCTTGAAAACATAAAGAATTAGGGGCCTCCCTGGTGGCGCAGCGGTTGAGTGCTGCGCTGTGGAGCTGTCGGCAGCACGCGATGCGAGTTCGATGCCCGGCCAGGGAGAATCCCACATGGTGCAGCAGACCTCTCCTGCCTCACCCGCTGCTCCCCTCAGCAGTGTATTTCTGATCTGCCTGCTCTGCTCCCCACTCTGTCTCTGGTGAACCCTCTCGCCCCCCCACGCCTCTGGCCTGTACCCCAGCTTGCATGTATAAATAAATAAATCTTAAAAAAAAAAGAAAACATAAAGAATTAAATGGAGTCTTAATTTTATCTTCTGTTTCTCTTTCCATTAGGTTCCTGTCTTTCTCTATATTCTTGAGTTTATGGAACATATTTATAATAGTTGTTTTAATATTTTTGTCTCTAACTCTGTCATCTTTGTCTGTTGTTGCTTCTTCACAGGGTCATCGAATGCATTGTGTTACTGAGTGTTTGGATTTTGTTGTCTTCTTTTAAAGAGTGTTGACATTTGTTTTGGCAGGCAGCCAAGTAATTTGTGGATTAGGCTCATCTTTTCTAGGCTTGTAAAACTTTGTTAGGGTGATTCTAGGATAGCTTATTGTAGGGCTAATTTCATCTTGTTACAAAACTTGTGTCTTCTGGGCTCTGTATTGCTTGCTTAGAGAGTTCAGTGGAGTAGTTTGACTCTGCTGGATGGAATTTAAATGTCTTCTAAGTCTGTGTGAATTTGGGAGATTGTTCATTCTGCGTTCCCCAGCAGTTGATCCTGAACAGATTAGGTCTCAGCATCAGATTCAAGGAGAACTCTGTGCTGATGCCTCGAGAGCTTTCTCTGTATCTCTCCCTCCCAGTGTCCTGCCTCATCCTCCCTGAATTCCAGTCAGTGTCTCAGTCCTGCACGACTGCCCTGCTCTGCTTGGAAGGAGGAGAACAATTGCAGGACTTACATCAGTTGCTTCTCTTTTTGCAGGAATCATATACAGTTCTGTTCTGTCTGTTGTCACATTATATGCAAGCGAGTGTTTCATAGATTTTGCCCAGCTCTCCAGTTCATGGCAGGAGGGCCATTTCCATTTCAGTTATTCATTCGTTGTTGACATAAAAGTCACTCCTAATCTTCTTAATGGGTGGTTCTGCGGGTCTTAACCCTGCCCACCCTGACCTGTGGTATCATTTTCGGTAATACTGGATATTTGGCTTTGGTAGATAACCCTGAATATGACATCTTAGGCAGTGAGCTAGAATATAAATCTCTGGAGGAGAGTCATGCCTGTTATTTTCAGAATTTGCTTTGAAGACTCCCCAGTGTTTAAGCTATAGAGTGCTAGGATTTTTTGTTTAGTTTTTTAAAGTAAGAAGTATGTTTGGGTGCAAACAACATGCTCTGTAACTCAAGAAGAAATGTAGTGCCATTTCTTAAAAGTTCACGCTCTAAAGTAGGAGGCGGCCAAGTTTTCTGTAAGGGACTGGAGAGCACATATATTGAGGTTTGTGGGCCATGCCACCTCTGTCGCCACTCTGTGTGCCAGCTCTACTGTTGTGGTGCAGTGGTCATCAGATGCAATCCCTAATGACTGGGCGTGGCTGTATTCTTTCTCTAAATCTCTCATTTTATCGTTAGCAACAACTGCTGTTAGATATTGTCACTGAATCCAGCCATGGTTTGCCAGCCTCTGTTCAGGCTATAGATAGTTATTAGATACTTGTTAAAAGAAGTAATTACTTAGGCTATTCTGATTTATTTTGCAGCAAATAACTCAACTTTGCATTTATCAAAGTTGGCTACAGTAAGAAAAAATTGAGCGAATCATATGAAGAAAAAATGAGCTAAAAAACTTTGATAGTCACCAGGAGCCTGCAATAATTACAAACTCCATTTGATATATATTTTAACTACTCTCAGGAGTCAGAATAACAAGATAGTCAGTAGATACTTATGCAATAACTGTTCTGTGTATAATTCAGTGCGCATCTTAAAGAGGACACAGCCAAGTGTCAAGTACTTCCTCCTTTCAGTGAGACATACTCAAGAACCAGAACAATGGGAAAAGATGTTAAGAGGCTGCAAATAAAATAACTACTGCTCTCATCAGAAAAGTCATATAAGCTCTCAAACTCACAATGCTGAGCACCTATTTTTCAAAATTCAAATTTTTTCTTTCAAACTCTCATTTTATTATTAGCAGCAAATACCATGAAGTGTTGTCTTTGAAATGACAGTCCCATTTTGTTCATTTTCAAGAAAATGCCTGGCAGTTGCCCAAGTCTGAATAGCCATTAGAAAGCGTGATCCACGATAAAAACAGTTCATTTAGTCTACAGCTCAAACAGTTATACAGGGCTTTTCCTCAAAGCAACCATTGTTTTTGGTAAGCAGCAGAGGTGTTCCATGAATGCTTACTGTTTCATCATATTATATTAAAAGATGTGTACTCAGTGATTGAGATTTGATAAATTGTGCTGCTTCATTGAGGACATCCTAAGTTTGTGGTACCCTCAGTGCATGGAGGAGAAGAATGTGATTATTGGTGTCTTTCCATTTGGTACCATTTACCTAAGGCACCAGCATTTTTCCAACAATTGCTTTTATACTGTTATTACAAATGTCCAACACAGTACAAAGCTCAAACCAACAAACCTAAACAAAACAAAAACTTAACAAAAACAAAAAACCAAAGAAACATATAACAGTTACTATACGAATTGTTTTGTGCTTGTGGATCTTGGGCAGAGACCACACTTTGAAATCCACTGGCAGTGCAACTGGAATGGAATGTTCATGAGCAGGAGGGAGAGAGCTTGTTACAGCAGTTTTAATGTGACATCAGATCAAGGACCTAGGGAGTATAAAAAATACCTCGTATTTAAGGACATTTGGAAGTAACTCAACCTGCAACAGTAAATGAAAAACTTGCAGGAGACAGAGCTGATCTCATTATTTAATTACAAGAACTTAGAATCTGACATGGGCTGTAGTCCCAGCTCCAGCCTGTGTAACTGTTAGTTTTGTAACTTACTCAACGTTTGGGTGTTTCTTAGAACTTCTAATTTCTTATCTGTGAAATAGAGTTAACAGTGCCCACTTAATTATAAGGTTGTTAGGAGTCAATAAGACTATTGTTTATTCAATAATTATCATAAATAGCCTACAATTTAGGGCCTCCCTGGTGGCGCAATGGTAAGCGCTGCGCTGTGGAGCTGTCAGCATCAGCGATGCGAGTTCGACACCTGGCCGGGGAGATTCCCACATGGCACGGCAGACCTCTCCTGCCTCGCCCGCTGCTCCCCTCAGCAGTGTATTTCGGTCTATGTGCCTGTTCTGCTCCCCACTCTGTCTCTGGTAAGCCTTCTCGCTGCCCCACGCCTCTGGCCTGTACCCCAGCTTGTATGCATAAATAAATAATTTTTTTTTAAGTTTAAAAAAAATTTTAAAAAGAGCCTACAATTTATAAATTTAAGTAAATTAGTGAAATTGTTAGTGTATGATTAGCGGGCACCCAGGGACCCCAAACTGTTAAGGGGTCAAGTGCTCAAAAAGGGGGCCAGCCATCTGCTGCACAAAGGCAAAGAAAACAGTCTTTTAGTGTAAACGAGCTTTAGTAGAGTTAGTGTGAGTGTTTACAGAGAGAGAAGTAAGGCTGTTCCTCATAAAACTCTGAAAATTACCCATCCCTTCATGGGCAAATGTCCAGCCAAACAGACTGGACCTGAGGTGGGGTTGCTGAGGCCTGAAACCTTGCCACAAATTTAAGGTACCTTCTGCAGGAAACCACAAGAAAGGGGTTAGGCAGTTCTCAGAGTGCTGGGACAGAAGGAAACACCACATCAAGATAACCTCTGACATGGTCTCTGCCAAGGACCGTGAGCAACTTCTCCACATGTTTCTTCCAAGTATCTCTTTTGTCACTGTATGTCTCTCTTCCAAATCTCCTTCCCAGGAGTATCAGGGTGCAACTTGGGCTACAGAAGCAAGAGAGACAGTCCTGCCTGCCTTCCATGTTGTTTTAAGTCCATCTGGCTGCTCAGCTCTGCCCCTTCTTTCCAGTAGCTCCCCAGTTCACTTCATGGCACACTGGGACTTGTAGTCTCAGGCAACCCCATGTAAGGGGGTTGGGGCAATGGTGCTTTCCCTTCACAGAGGTGTGTGACTTAGAACAAAATGGTTAGAAGTAGGGCCTGTCATGTGAGAGGGGAGCAAAGAAAGATGAGTTTGGAAGTCTGAGTAAGGTTTTCAGTTTGAGTTCAGTCAGTAGTTCATCAAATATATTAGCCAAAACTGCAAAGGTTAATAAAAATTGTTTATGGTCTAGCTGGGAAGTAAGACATATTGTTATTCCACCAGCAAGTGACCATTGCATTTTCCAGGGAGTTAGGATTTCATCACTGAAGAGTTTATCGTTGAGGAGGAGTATCGTGAGAGGTGGTGTTAGAAAGAGCCCTCTTGGACTGCTGAAGAGCTGTGGCGGAAGTGGAGCTCAAGTGGCTGAGGAGAAGTTAATTTTAATAGCTCAGGTTAAAAGAAAATAGTTCAACAAAGTTCTTAGAGTTGAGATGAAGGGGATTTGCTTCCCCTGCTGTGTATCTGATATTATTCCTCATTGTAACATAGGCAGGAGATTTTCATAGGAATATAGGACTTAGCACACAGCATGCCTGTTCTTATCTCACATCTTAACTTAGGCAAGCTCTGTAACCTCTGTTTGCTTCGATTTCTCATTTGAAAAGGCATTATTCTGGGGATTAAATGATGTAATACTGGCAAATTCTATAGAGCAGTGTAAGAGTAAGTATGGAGGAAAGGTGAGCTATTACTGCTTTAGTCATTTGGTTTGCTTGTGATTTCATGGTTTTGTTAGATAACAGTGAATGGATTGGAGAAGTTAAAGTCCAAAAGAAGAAGTAGGAAAGTTGAGGGGACTTCAGAGCAGAAATACTCCCTTTTCCTCTTAGCCTTGTAAGATTGGGCCAGCTTTCTGTTGGCCTTTTGGGCTGCCCAGCTTCACAAATTTGAATCAGCTTTGATAAGACGTGATAGTGAGCTATATCACTTTTTCAATTTGGATTGCTAGTCTCTTCTCCCTGTCTTACTAAATCGCTGGTAAAGGAGTTCTGGCGCCCAAGAACTTGTGGGTGGTGATGTGTTGTGTTGTCTGCTGGTTGTGCCTTCCTGTACCAGCCGGCTCGTCCCCGCTCCCGTCTCTCGTCGGTCCGCTCTGCCTGTGCTGGCCCATGGTACAGGGAGCCTGGGCCATCCGCTCCAGCCAACGTGCATTCATCTGCTCTAAATTTGTTGGTATTCTAGTTTCACCTTCTTTATTTGATCCAAATGAGAATTGACATTTATTCCCTTAGATTTTTCAGGCTTAAAAAATTTCTTATGTACTATTCTGCTCCCTTAAGCAGAATGTACTGACTTAACCAAAATGATAGCGTTATTTTCATCATTTTTAAGCAACCAGATTTTCATGAGCCTTTCACGTTTAGTTCCATAAATGGGAGCAAGGGTCCTTCCTTAAGACATCAAGGTGTTGCAGCCCTGACTTCATTCCTCCAAGCCAGGGTGTGTCTAGGGATGGACTTCAGAGGTTTGGGTAAAGCTCTGTGACTCTCTGGAAAATGTGTATGTGTGGGGTATGAAAGTTGTTTGTTTGTATGTTTGTTTATCCAATTCTTGCTAATTATTTGTGAGGAACATTTGGAAGAAAAGAATAATGTACTTTAAATTGCCCAACAGTCCAGTAGACGAGAAAACCCTGTTGGAGAGCTTCTCCATTTTTCTCTGTATATTGATATTCTTTCAATGACTCCATGGAACCATAAGGCAAAGAGACCTCAGCTGCTATGGTCAGGCAGGTACCTGGATGTTTGTTGAACTATGCCAGGAGGGAGGGATGACAATACCGATCAAGAGAATTCTGGCTGAATTATCCTATATTTACTATGTGGTAGGCCCTGTGCAGTTTTTTTTTTTAAAGATTTATTTTTATTTATGCATACAAGCTGGGGTGTAGGCCAGAGGTGTGGGGTGGTGAGAGGATTCACCAGAGACAGAGTGAGGAGCAGAACAGGCAGATCTACTGAAAATACACTGCTGAGGCGAGCAGCGGGCAGGACAGGAGAGGTCTGCTGCGCCATGTGGGAAGCTCCCTGGCCGGGGATTGAATTTGTACTGCAGAGGCTCTGGATAGCTTCATAGTGCCGCGCTTAACCTGTTGGGCCCCCAGGAAGGCCTCCCTGTGCAGTTTTGACATGTAATCTCATTTGGATTTATCCCCACTGTGTGCATGAACTAACTGAGTCTGGGATGTTCCCAAGGTCCCAGAGCCAGAAAGTAATGGAGTTGGGACTTAAGCATCTTGTTCGACTCTGTAGTTTTTGGCTTAACCATGGCACTTGACTGAAATTGTGTCCATCTGATGACATCTATAGAAGCATTGAAATATTTAGCAATATTTAGCTGAGAAAATTTTAGTTGTTTTGTGGAGGTTCATATTATCTGCTTTTTCTTTTGAATATTAAAATGGGGTTGTCTGCTGTTTCTGAAACAGCCTGTCAACTTTTGTCCTCTTCTGCTAGTGAAGTTCTCAACAGCTTACCTTGGACATTCTCCAGTTGTGAAGCCAAAGATTGCAATCTCTGGGCTGCAGTCTCTTCTCTTTGTAAAGAGAATTGATTGGCTCATGGAGGATGAAGCTTGGACCTTTTGGGGCTTCTCACCCTGCTTCATCCACTTCAGGGCTCACTGTCTTGACAGGAGAGTAAGTTCCTTTTCTGTCGAGCGAAGATCAGACTTCTCTCTCCACACAGCCAGTTGCAGTCCTGACTGTACAAGTGACACAGTGGGTTGATTGAATGACAAGTCTGTCCTTTTATGTGTCCAGAATTTGTATTCTAGCTAGGAATGATCACTTTTTTTCTCACTATAGTCCCCACCCCAGCAGGAAACAGTTTTACTTTGTGACTCTTCAGACTCAAGGATGATTCCATCAGAACTAAAAATTACATGGTCATGGACAGTTGTGGTCCTCAGGGATAAGTGAACTTTCAAATTTGTAGACATTAAGCATTTTAGTTAAGTTTATAGTTCCAAATCTAGGTATTTTGGGGATAATATTTTAGTCTTAGTCCTAATACAAGGCATCCTTAAATCTAAATAGTTAGTGAACATAGACAAAGTAAAAAGAAAATTATGATCATTCATAACCCTCTCATTAGTCACCTTATTTTATGAAAGAGGAATAATCATTTTACTTAGTTTTTTTGTATGTTAGAAGTGTTTTCAAATTACTTAAATGATTTAATATGCCAGCATAATCAGCCTGACATACTCAAGAAGTATTTTTTTTGGAAGATCCACATTCTGGATTTTCATTACACTTTAATATATTTTTCTAGCTGGAGAACTGTTTCACGTTAGCCAGAGCTCTAATTAATTGGGACGGTTACTTTTTGGACTTGCGCCTGTACTTTAGTCCATAATTATGTTATTGAGTAGAAGCAGTAAATTAGAAATAGGTGATTATAGTGGTGGTAATCACTATAACAATAAGAATAACAGTAACCATAAAAGCCAATATTTATATTATATAGCTTTTAACTGGTGCCAAAGGCAAAATAGTAGAACTTAAATGAAGACTATTGAAAATACCTACTTGATTACATTATCCGTTGTGCTAAAAGTAGAAGACATTTAAGTTGTTTCCTAGGGAATATAAAAAATTCAGCTCTCTAGAAAAACTCAGTTATTTTGCCAGTATCTTGACGTTTCCCAGGTATAAGAAAAAACTCCACTACTTTTTCTATACTACTCACAGGGCTGCTAGCTACCAAATGTATGGGTGTTTTCCCACACAAAGCAATTCTTCAGTTCTCTGCAGACAACAACTGGGTGTGTTACAATTCAATTCAATTCTGACTCTTTCTACCTGAAATTAGTGTCACATCTCACAAGTTAAGGGCACATTCCAACGGCGCCCCACCCCCCCAACCCCAGTTTCCCCCATCACTTCTGTGGATTTGCTTATTTGCTAGAGAAGCTCTCAGAACTCAGGAAAACAGTTTATTTGCTAGATTCCCAGTTTGTATAAAAGGAGCAGCCAGATGAAAACCGTATATCTGGGCAGGGTGGGGTCCATGTCCTGTCTGGGTGCGCCAGCACCCCATATATTCCCCAACCTGAAAGCTCTCCAAGCCTGTGCTTCAGGGATTTTTGTGGAGGCTTCATTTCATAGGCACGATTGGTGAAATCATTGGCCAATGGCTGTTGCCCACTGGAAGTCTGCACTGGTTTTCCCCAGGCAACTTCTCCCCCTCCTGCAGCCATCCAGAGCCCCCAGCCACCAGTGGTCGCATTAGCAGATGAAAAAGACATTTGTCACTTTGATGATTCTAAGGGCTTTCGGGGCAGACACCAAATGCATATCTTTTATGTCACCCCAGGACTGTGGGTGCTCAGTGTAGTGGCCTATTTGTTGACTCTGTGGTTAATTGAGTGGAAAGAACTTTTGATGAGGAAAGTTTTTGGAGGAGATTGAAATGTGTTAATAAAAGGAATCACAATGGTAGAGTATAACATAACACAATAAAGTATAGAATAACCTTTTTACATCAGTTGAGGCCTGCCAGAAGATTTACCAGAGTAAAATTATGTTTCTTCTCTTCATCACCTACCTTGTCCGTGGCATTCACGTGCCCATCTCAACTGTCCCTTGGTGTCCCTGGGTGCTAAAGAGCCTTGGTGCTTTAGGTGGTCTCTGACACTTGTGTTCACTGGTTTTTACTTCTGGAAACAGGAACTTTTCGGAATGGGTGAGGTTATCAGACTAGAGGTGGGTGGAAATGATAGCGGGAAAAATGAGGCCTTTTTAAACTATACTGGGTCTATACTGGGTCTGCACCCATGCGCACAATTATAAGACTACTCAGGTTTAGGGAACAACAACACTGGGATTTATTTAACAAACAGGGAAAGGCAAAGATTTACTAAAATTAACATAGGAAAAAGAGGAAATTACTAAGGTTAACATATGACCGTTTACCTTACTTAAAACAATGTCCGGTCCCTTACATTCCAAAAAGGTAATAAAGGTGGCATCTTCCCGCCACTACTAAGGTGGAGCTTTTCTTCCAGACAGTAGGCCACGATTCCAACTCAGCGTCTTCTTTCTTATGTTGATGGAGGTTTCCCACCACTGCTGGTGTGGGCCCCAATTCCATAATGGCGTCTTCTTTCCAACGTGTACCGATCAGACTGCAGGCCAGGTTCCAACTTACAAGGACGATACAGGACGCAACTGAAAATGCTTTTAAAACTGCCTTGATGCTCCAGCACAGCATCAGGCCAGCAAAACTGCAAACAGCAGCTACAGTGGCCAGACGGCCCAACAGATGCACTCATGCATCTTAAAAGGCACCCGCTTTGGGCATCTGCCTTCTTTCTTTGGCTACTTACAAAGCCTCCAAAGTCCCTGGCCCTAAATCTTCATTTCCACATCACGGCGGGCTACCGACTCTTGTGTCTGTCCTCCTCGTCTCCCTTTCTTCTAGTTCTACATAATGGCATCTGTGTTCCTTTTTCCTGAGTCCCTCTTTATACTTTACAGGTCCCTCCCACAGGTAACTCTCGCAGAATTATCGTGAAGTTTACCTGGCGGGGCCCTAGATCCAAAACCCTGTGTGTGTGTGGGGGGGGGCACCACATTTTTACCAGACTTTTACTCAGCCCGGTCACAGAAATGAGGAGAGGAAGTGATGGGATCATGACAGCCCTCCCCAAATTTGATGACATGGTTGCAGATCGCAGATGGATACAGTGGCCTTTTAAGTGGTGTCTTAATTTTGGGATAGGTGGCTCAATTTAAAAATCACTAATATTCTATCTTGTTGGCTTTTCACGTGTTCTCCAGGTGAGCCCCCTGCTCCTAGAGGAGTCAAGCCTAATATCCTGGTTCCAGCTAATGCTTTTGTTTGTTTTGTTGGGTCTTCCCTTTGAACTGGGCCACCTCGGGGCAAAGATTTCAGGTACTACCTGGTATTTCCCAAGGCTGGGACTCACTTAATGCTCATCAGATGTTGAATGTGTATGAAAGTGTTAGTAAATGACTTTTAAGACTGTTGCTTAATACAGATTGAGTTGGTGTCTTGAGACCAATTTCCCATGGGGGAGGGGGCCCCCCACATAAAACAATTCTCTGAACACCAGTAGGGTCTCTTACAATTTAACTCAATTCTGATACTGTCGACCCAGAGATAATATCACATAAAATGGCTCATGGGCTGAGTCTCCCAGGACTGCTCTCCACCGCCTGCAGGCCTCAAGCCCAGGCTGTTACTGTGCTTCTGACCAGCCCACTAGGTCTCCTTAGACTCTAGATGTTAGTCATAAGCCGCGGCTGTTCTGTGCTTCTGACTGGCTAAAATCAGGTTTAATGAATTTGCTAGAATGGCTCACAGAACTCAGAGACACATTGTATTTACTTCATCACTGGTTTATTATAAAACGCTATGACTTAGGAACAGTCAGACGGAAGGGGTGTACAGACAGGGTGTGGGGAAGGCTCACGGCGCATCCATGTCCTCTCTGGGTACACTGTTCTCCCAAGCTCTTCCTGTGTTTACCAGCCAGGGAGTTCCTGAAGCTCTTCCTTTTGGGGTTCTGTGGAACCTTCCATGGGCATTGTTGGTGATGGACTATTGGTGATGGATTCAATCTAACCTCTTTTCCCTCTCCTGAGGTTGGGGGTGGAATGGAAAGTTACAATCCTCTTATGACATGATTGGTTATCCTAGCAACCAGGACCTCTAGGTGCTTCCAAAAGGCATCTCATTCATATAATGAAAGACATTTTATCACAACACACACTCAGGAAGTTCCAAGGGTTCGGGTAGCTGTGAGTCAGGCACTATGGACCAAATATATATATAAGAAATATATTTTGATCATCTGAATCACCAAATGGATATTTTCCTTCTAAGTCTCAATGTCACATCGATATTTGGATTCAGAATATAGACACATAAGTAGCTTTTCAAGATTAGAAATTGAGCCCTTTTGTTCATTGATGAACCTATTTTTTTTGAGACTTTGCACTTATTCTCAAACTTGAGGATGAATCACCTAAAGAACTTGTTAAAACATAGATTTTTGGGCCCCACCCCTAAAATTCCAGCAGATCTGGGATGAGCCCAACAATTTGCATTTTAACACGATGCTGATGCTGCTGGTTCAGTCACCACAGTTTGACGACTGTGATCTGATTGTTACTTCTCCTTTGACAGGAAAGACAGGCCACTAGGTGGCAGCAGAACACTTCCTATCAGGTCTTCGTGGGCCTCGTTGACCTGTGTGTGTTGATTGCAGAGTTCAGGATTGTGTAAAAGTTGCAGTCACTAAGTGATTCAAATTTAGTAGCTTGGAGCCGGAATATTCCATATATTTAAAAAACAAAACTTTTTTGACTCTACCAAACAAGAGAAATTATAGGATGTTAAAATCACAACATTTTAAGGTCAAATCTTCTGGGAATAAGGAATATACCTCTCATTTCCACTTACTTCATTGTCAGTTATCCACAATATTCAGTTTATGTGATGGTGACAGATGCACACCTTGGCATTTATATATCCATTTATTTTATTTCTATTTTTCTAAGTTAATGGGTCTTGATGTTGTAGAATGCATTTAAAAGCCACTTTAAAAAGGTTTTCACATGCTGTTCACATAGACATCATGCCTTTTTCTCCTCTACCAATGGATCAGCTGTTTTTGGACCGTTCTAGATGTTATGAAGTACGAAATGTGCTTTTCTTTCCTGTTGGCTTCCTTAGTCAGAAAGTTGAGTAGCTTCCCTTTTAAGAGCTGCGGAGAGAAAGTTTGGCTGCCGTTGGCCTCACCTCACCTCATGTTACCGTGCAGTCTCACTCCATAAATTTCCAACCATTCCAGCACCTCCAGATTTTCTTTCTTCCACCGACTGTAGCAACCTGAGAGTTGGCATGTTTTCTCCACAGGATGGAATGTGTGGAAATAATTGCTTGCTGGGCTCTCCTGTTTGCTAAGCTCTCCCATTTGCATTGGGATGTCACTTTTCGAAATAGTAGATGAGTCATACTTTAGCTTTTAAAACAGAATATGGATAGTATCTGAATACTGCCTGGATTTTTCTAGGCTCTAGAGAATAATCTTGGTGTTGATTCGACTTTTATATCGTAGGAGCAGAGGCATGGGTTAGATTTCAGTGACCTAATAGGGTATGAAAATGACTACCGCAGAACAAACCAGAACTGAAGCCAATCAGATTTTAAAGTTAGACTAGCACTTTATCATATGTCTTTGATCACTGAAAAGAATTGAGACCAGTTTCATGCTAGGCAAAGATGACAAGTTGTGCCAGAAGGAGAACAGGCTTTGGGATTCTTTCTGAAGAATCAGTTTTCTTTTTAAAAGCTGTAGAATTTTGTCCTGATATAGGTGGTAATTAGGTGATTAACTGTTGAAGGTGATAAACTGTTGAAACCAACTTGATTATTCTAGAGAAGATTATTCATTATCAAGACTTATTTTTCTCACCTCTTTCTGTTCCTTACACCTGAAGTGGAATATTTGTGTTCTGTGTAAATGTAAAGTGTTATTCACATGTAGCAGCCCTGTCTTCCCAATAAACATGTAGCATGAGCCCCTCCTCCCTAACTCCCCCCATAGCACCTTGAAGTTTCTGTTATCCTCTTACAAAAGGTGAGGAGAAAGAGGAGCCCATGATTTTGGTAACATTTTATTTAATCAAATATATCTAAAATATTATCTTAGCATGTAATCAATGTAAACGTTCTTAATGAGGTTGGGTGTTTTTTTTGCATTTTTTAAATACTGCATTCATTATTTTAACAACCCCTCACAGTCCGAATCGGTACGTTCCACACGCTTACTAACCATGTGGGCTAAATGACTACTATAGGGTGAACAGTGGGAACATAGGGTGTTTCACTTTATGGGAGGAAGGCAGGACCCTGGAAATTCATTCAGGTCAGTCAGTTTTGCAGTTTTTCAGTGGTTTTGGTGAGTGTTCAAAGCAAACCAGCTGGTAAAACAAGGTAATGATACCATTGACTTTTTTTTTTTTTTTTACTTGTCACGCACCCCTATGACCGTTGTGATTGGTATTTTCGGTTTTTCCAAAAATTGTTTAATCAGCTTAAAATTGCTTCTGGGGATCCTGTTACTTTTTGCTTCTGTTTGAAATGGCATATGCTGATTTGCTCCTATACCTCTAAGGTACTTTCCTATTTGGTAGTGGATGTGGTTGATTAGTTTCTTATGGTATTGGGCAAGCCAGAGAGGTTAAGCCTCTTAACTTCAGCAGCCAGAATACTCTAGCTGCTGTAAATACTCGGGCCTGTCAGCAGTTGACCTTGGAAATGCTAATTTACTTGTGCTGCCTCAGGCCTGGCTTTCTCAGTGGGTGGGCGTTAGGAACCCTGTCAGGGGAGTTGGAGGCTCTTGGGGTCCAGCTCCAGATGTGCCTCTTGCTTCACTTTTCCATGTGACCAAATTGCAAGAGGCACGTTGTTTGCATAAATTTCTTTGAAGGCCTTTTAGAGTCAGAAGCTTTAGCTAGACAGGCTTAGGGGAAGCTTCGTTTTACCTTCGGGTTTACCCTTCCCCTTCATTCCCGCACTGGCTGCCATCATGATTTCTTCACTATTTCATTAGATTTCTTAAACTTTTTGAAAGGGAACCTGGAAAATATCTTTTCTCAAGCCCGTCGGTTGAATAAGAGAAGAGAAAAGATTAATGGGAAAAGTTAGACGCGTGAGAAGTTATACAACAGTCAGCGGATGTGGAGAAAGTGGTAGGAGTTAAAAGTCTCTAAACCAACTGGTAGCAGTAATGGCTTTTACCTCAAGACAGATTTACATCTCCATTTCTTTTGGGCAACCTTTGGGCAAGGTACTTCCTTTTCTGTACAATACTGAGTCAAAACATTTTTTAAGTTCAGTTATTTTTACTAGTTTAGATATTGTTAGCACTTCATGTTGACCAATCACCAATTATTTTTGGTTCATACTCTCCAGAAGCTAGTAATTTAGTTAGCAGATAAGACACATACCACACACACACACACACACACACACACACACACACACACACACACACACAGATAAGGAGAACAACATAGTAATAAATGATGTGCTAAATGTGGTTACGAGTTTATCTACCCCATTCATACTTTTTACATCATGATATGACAGCCTGGTTTGGAGCTAGTAGGCACCCATCTTTTGTAGCTGTGGTTATCAGCAACTTGCTGACAACAGACCCACAAATTTTTGTGTGCCTGCCGTGTTCTAAATGCCTCGTGGTGAGTATTTCTTCACTTAATTACTACAGTAGTGCTGCCGTGCAGGTAGGTAACATCTTACTGTTTTGCATATGAGGACACTGAGACTTGCAGTTGACCGAGGATTGCTTGTATCACTACCTATTTCAGATTGGAAATACAAACTTTAATTATTTACTCCTTGTAACATTTCAACCGATTGTCCTTGTGTGACTTTCTTCTTTTCAATGGCAGTAAACTGACACACGTCCCCTTATTTACCCTGTATTGGCCTGCACCAGTATTCATTGTAGAGATAGCTCTTTTATTTAACCTTTGTACCTGATCATGAGTGCTCCTCATTGAAACAACTTTGAGTGTCCATTCTAAGCTAATTCCCATTATTGACTTACAAGGTTTCCTTCCTGGGCTTAAAGGGGCCCAGAGGTGGGGATGGGGTAGCGGCAGGGACTTTGACCATATTTATAAATCTTGATTATGTGAATTGCCTTCGTAGAGCCTTTCTGCTTGATCATATCTCTGGCTATGACCAAAGCACCTGGCATTTACTCTCTGAAAAATGGTAACTATTAATTTATGTGCCCATTTTAAACTGCTGAGCACTTTTACAAGAATTCCATGAGATCACCAGCTACACCCATACACTTTATGTACTCTAGTCATAGAAACTGGCTCCTTCTGCCAGCATGTGCTCTGTCAGTTCTCCTGGTTTTTCTTAACATGACTTCCTCTCCCTCGAATGCTGTCTTCCTGTCAGTTGCTCAGAGGGCACATACTCATCTTTCAAAGCTAAGCTTAAGCACCCTCTTCCTTTCTGCAGACATTCTTCAGATCAAACCAGTCTCTGGTTCCTCTGTATTGATTTTGCATTCATCCTTCATAACAGTAAGACACTTCTTTGTATTTAATTGTTTATCCAGTTTACATTTCCACCACTGGATCTGGGGATTGAAAAGCTTGGTTAATAAAGTCCTGTTTCCCAACCAATTTTTCACTTTGTATCTTGTTGCAAATACCCAACCTTGCCACGTTTGCTCAAAAGCATCCCTAACCAGCATGTAAAGGAATGGTTACGACTTCAGGAGTAGGAGCTTGTATATACTTAATTGGCCCTAGTCTTGCAATAAATAGCATTCTGTCATAGTCTCCAAGAATGGGTTAAATTTTACAAAATCAAAATATAAAGTGATACTTGACAAGGGGTTATAACAAAGACAACAAATATTCTTGCAAGTAACTTTTTCTGGTCAGTTCATTCAGTTACTGGTAGATGTTCATTTCCAATTTCATGTAAAACAGCATCATCATGTGAGCCTCTGCAGCTTCTATGTCGTAGGTCAGTGATAAGTTCTCCTAGAGGTGGGCATGTCCATGTGCTTAAATGTTTTAATTTCTTCTTTTTATATTTCTTGATGTTAGTTCCACAAATATTTACTAAATACCTATGATCTCACGAGCACTGTGCTGGAAATAGAAAGATACGAAGATACCCTTAACAAATGTATAGCTCTTATTACAGATACCTTCTCTCATAGTAATCCTGTGAAAATGAAGTGGGTGGCCTCCCTGGTGGCGCAGCAGGTTAAACACAGCCCAGTGAAGCTATCCAGAGCCACTGCAGCATGAGTTCGAGACCCAGCCAGGGAGATTCCCACATGGCGCAGCAGACCTCTCCTGCCTCACCCACTGCTCCCCTCAGCAGTGTACTTCATTCAATCTGCCCGTTCTGCTCCCCACTCTGTCTCCGGTGAATCCTCTCACCACCCCACACCTCTAGCCTAAACCCCAGCTTGTATGCATAAATAAATAAATCTTTTCAAAAAAAATGAAGTGGGTGTTTGACCCATGAGAGAACCGAAGCTCAAGAGGTTAAGTGACTGGCAGCAAAGCACAAAGTTTGGTTGCCCTGGGTGGCACTTAGACCCGGAGCAGTGGCTGCCACACTGAGTCACACAGAGAGCAGCTTGTGTCACCAGCGTGTCCTCTGCCAGTCCCAACTCCCTTTACAGCCACAGTGGCTGAATTTGGTAACTGCGTCCAGGATCCCCTCACATGAGACGCAGTTTTGCTGACATGAAATTAATTTCAGCAGTTCAGTGTTTATCGCCTGAAATTCGAAGTGACTCAATCCCGCTGAATTTCATTACCTCTTTTATTCTTTTGTTTGGTAAATATGAATATATGTATTTAGTCAATATAAATATATATTAGTGGATTTCCTAGCATTTTCTTTATATGTGATCATGTCATGTGAATAGAGATCATTTTATTTCTTCCTTTCTGATATAGTTTTATTTATTTATTTATTCTTGCCTGGCTAGAACCTGCACTACAATGTTAAATTGAAGTGGAAAAAGGGACATTCTTGTTCCTGATTTCAGGGCAGAAGCACCCAGTCTTTCATCATGAGGTGCAGTGTGTGTTAGAAAATGCCCTTCCTCCTGAAGTGTCCTTAAAGCACCCTCTACTGAGGAGACAACATTATTCTCACTGTAAGGAGAAATGCTTGAAACAGCCTCACCCACTATCACACAACGTATATTCAGAGATGCATATTGAACCGAGAGCCACCAAGTTGATGAGCACCCAAATGAGCCGACAGAATAAAGCTGTAAAGGTGCCGAGAGAGAAAGCTCTTGTACTTGCGGGAGTCCAGGCTGCATAATGGAGTTAGCAGCCCGCTCCAGCTGAGAACCGTTAGGAGCCCCTTCATACAGGTGCTAATGGTAAAAAGCAGGGAACACTCTCCAGGTGTTTCCTGGAGAGTGTGAGAGGGTGTGTCTGAGGCAGGTCCAAGGCGAGAACTGGGACGAGCCTGAGGTTCAGCCCTGCTTGAAAGCTAACATGTTTCATGGAAGCTGCCAGAAGGCAGGAGATGTGTGGGTCAAGAGACCAAGGCTGTTCTTGCTGCATACCAGGCCGTGTGAGTGTCATGTTCCTGTAGGTTACCTGTTGTGCCCCACACCTAGTCCTTTTGGGGGTGGTCTGGAAGAGCCCTGGGTGATGCTGCAGTGGGTTTGTGTCACTGCTGAGCAACCTCAAGCTTGGGAACCCAACTGTTTATTGGGGTCATCCTACCTGCCTTACTTTGGACTTGGAGGAACGTGTGATGTTTCCTATGCTGCCCTCTGCTCTGGAGGTGTTGGGGGAGAAAGGACGGCCTGAATAAACTCCACAGATAGGTTTTTACAGACCCCACCCCCACCTCAGACCAGAGAGATCCAGGGTACCTAGGACTACGAATCCCATAATGCCATCTTCACTGAAAGGAGGGTGCTGAGAACTGAGGGTGGAGTTAAGCAGCCATGTTTGGTATTTAACCAGACGTGCACTTTGGGGTCTCTCTCTTTGGAGGTTCGCCAGGCTTTGGTGCACCATTGGGATTCTAGCTCAGCAGAACTGGTAGGACTCATTCACCGATTTATTCTTTTTTTTCTTGAGTTGTCTTTTGTTTCCCCTCCTTTTTGTAAATCCTTTATTAATTTTATTGTGTGTGTGCCTGCAATTGAGTCTATATATAAGTTCCTTTTTAAACACACGGGTGCGGACCCACAGTCAGGCACCCTATTATACATTGGGGCTGCCCTGTAACAGAGGGAGACATTATCTCTGCACTCCAAAGCTTTGTTCATTACACAAACTTCTTTGAAAAGAGTCTGGGACATTGGGCAGGTAGTGCTTTTGCAGGACGTGCAGAGATGTGTGCAGCCTAGAAAAAAATTGTTTCCCTGCAGCTGACGTAGGTGGGGAAGGGCAAGTAATTCTGACTAAAGATCTACTGCCATGTGGGCCTCTCCGAGATTTAGCTCACCCGTGGTAGAGCATCAGCATTTACATCAGGAAGCTACAATAGCATAGCAAGGCCCTGGCGGCTGCTCAGTTGCTTTCTTCTTGCTCTTTTTGCCGAATAGGGCAGCTTAATCCTCTGGTTGGCTCAGCTGAATAATTTAGGACTTAGCCCCACTAGTTAGTAACACGGTGACATTAAGTTTTGGTGTCCTCATCTGTAAAACGGGGTAATGTAAAATAGTGACTAATTGCTAATGAGCTTTAAGCTGTGCACCCACCTAATTTAAGGTTGGTGCCTATTTCTCCCTTTTAGGGTTGTCGTGAGAACTAAATAATGTGTGTAAAATGCCTTGCCCTCTGTGTGCGCCATCACACTCACATTTTATTCTTACTTTTTTTCGCACTCAAGTTTTATTGGTCATTTATTTTTTGACAAATAAATACAACAGAAACTTGGTTTTAGTTAGGAATTTTTTGAGCCTGTTGAGGTGAGAGAGATGGATCCTTTGGAGCTTGTGGCTCAGAATTAATATTGTCCAAAGAATCATGAGTTAAACTGTTGCTTCCTTTATCTGCTGAGCTGTGTGAGTGTGAATCAGTTCACTTGAACTGCCTTTTCCTCGAATATAAAACATGGGCCATGCCCGTTTTCCATGGCCGCTCCCAGTTTGGAATAGCTCATGCGCTTTGTGGAACAGGATTTACTTCTCATCGTGACTGGGCAGGCTGCTAGCGCTTATTTCGGTTGTAAAGAGAATGAGTGGGAAAACCACTCAGGTGTCTGTCTAGCTGTTGGCATGGAGAACAACCATGTGAATGTGTGTCGACGGAGGGCCCTGTGTGTTGTGTGGACAGGGGAGGGATGGTCTTTATTTTCTTAATAGGAAAAGCTGTGTCACTTAGGATAGGGTTGAAGGAGCAGAAATGTGTTCTAGTTTTAGAAAAATTAGTGTGGGATTTAATTTCAAGCAAAAAAAAAAAGTCAGTGCTCCTGTGGGACAGACTAAAATAGACATTTAAACCAGTTAACAAAGAAAGCTTATGTAATGTGTTCCCCCAGAAGATACAGTTTTTGTTAGTGCTCTCTATTCTCTTGAAATGGAGCCTTCCAGAATTCCTAGGTAGTTTTGACGTTGGTTGAGCTTGAAAGAAGGCCTTGTAAGCTACCTTTGTTCTCTCAACACTAAGTTTATGAGGACATTGGGATCTTGGCTGGTACTTAACAATATTGAAATGGGTAGTGTCTATTTGCAACTTGTTTCTAATTTTATAATTCCCAAGGTACACTGTGTGCGTCCGTTTAGGTACTTAATCATTGGGAAGCAAAATACAAATTGTTCCTAAAAGGAGCCTAGCCAGATTTGTGTATCCAGTCCCTGTAATACCCAGAAGCCTTCTCTTAGCCACAGTTGATGTCAAAGATGGCCATGCAGGTCTAACAAATGCTTCAGATGTTCAACTATGAATAGTTTCTTTCCTCATTTTTCTTCTGGTTCTCTGTAACTTCTAGCCATTTACTTTTCATTCACATAGTTCACAAACATTTGCATCTTCACATCAGTGACATGGTTTTTGGTTCTTTACCATTCTTGGTCATAAGGTGTCAGGGAAACCTCTCAGAATATAAGCAAAATCCTTCACGTAATCTGTTGCATTTAATGTTGTTACAGCACAAGTGGAGCAAATGACTGAAGTGTGAAGATATTTAATGTGTTCTATATTTAATGTTTTCATTGATGCCAGTGAAGTAGCAAGGAAATGGATTTCTCGAAAGAAGCTTGGGAAAATTGATTTACCCAAATGTGATTTTATGTGTTAAACTCTAACAGGTCACTAAGTTAATGTCTCTTTTTCATCAAGAATAACACACGTCAAAACTACCTAGGAATTCTGGAAGGCTCCATTTCAAGAGAAAAGAGAGCACTAACAAAAACTGTATCTTCTGGGGGAACACATTTTACAATAATATAAAAGATATGAATAACAAAAATAAGTAAAATATTTATTAAAAAAATTAAAAAATTAAGTCTGTGGGATGACAAAAAAAAGAATACACTTTTAACTCTGGATCTGGAAAATAAATGAGATTTAAGAAACAGAACAGGTATTCATTCTTCTTATTTATTAGGAGTAGCTAGTATTTATCACATGCTATGGTAATGCCCCCCAGTAATGCCCTCTGAGAATCTCCCCATCACTGTCCTTGCTTGCTTTTCCTCATTTCAAGAGCTGGAGCTTATTGGGGTAATTTGCTAAATAGTTACAGATGAAATTGGTTTCAGGAATGGGATTTGAATTCATGTTGGCATGTGGCCAACTGTGTGGGCATTATTAGTGCCCAGACCTCCTGTATCTCCGGGACAACTTCCTCAGATAGCTTAGTGTTCAGGTACAGTTTTGTATTTTGTTTGTCTGTTTTGTCTTTAGGATTATAGTTTTCAGTCAAAACATAGGACAAGGTTACTTATGCCAGCTCCTTTTACTCCCCACTTCCTTCAGTGAGATTTTATCAAACATTTGAAATAGTTAAATTCCATTGTCATAGTCTACTTTCTATCTCAGGATCCCATATTCCTGATGGCTGCTTGGTTGTTTGGCATACATTAAGTTATATGGGTTAAATTTATAGGTGTTTTCATATATTGCAGTCTGTTTGAAAGTGTATACTATACTGAAGACCTCCTGGAATGTTGGCTGGTGGCAGTGTTGGAAGTATTAGACCAAGAATGCCAATGAGATCATGGTCAGGTTTATAGGTCAGCCATCAGGGTTTATGAATCTTCTGTGTTCAGAGGTCAGGAATAGCCCATATATCAGCAGCTTTCTGTTGTCTTGGGTTTGGAGGTGTTAAAGTTTAGAGGATTAGGCAGATCTCAACTATAAGATAAGGAGTTGAATTACATCATTGCATCAGAGCAAAGATAATCGGAGCTTAAAGTGGAATGGACACAAAAGAGCCCTATTAGGTGTACATGGTACACAGCCAGTAGCAGTACCTCTGGACACTGCAATGAGTTCAGCTGTGGAAAAATTGCTTAGAAATGTATACACTGGAAGGGAGAGATTTTATCTCTGAAATCCTTACAGATGATGTTTCTCAAACTGCAGTCCTCAACAACCTACCATAGAAACAGCTGGGCTGCTTTTACGAAATTGTAGATTTGGAGATACTGAAAGTAGAGCCCAGGCATTTGTATTTTAAGCAAGCATGTAATTCTGATACAGCCTGAAGTTGAGGGCCCCTACCCCTGCAGTGGCAGGTGATGCCTTGCACAAAGTAGGTATTTAATAAGTTGAATTGCAGATCAGTTCTGATACCTTATGATTAGAGAGCCAACTTGGCGAGTAATATTAATAAGTCTACCTAATGCTTATTGAGGGTTTATGTTTGTACAGGACTCTATAAGTGCTTATTTGATTTCTATTAAGACGATACTATCATTATCTTAACAGAAGATTGATAAAGGTTTAGAAAGTTTAACTTGCCCAAGATTACAATAAGTTTTTAAGTGATAGATCCGAATTCAAAGCCAGCTGGTCTGCCCTGCTGTTAATGACTTTATGAAATCCTTGCTTAGGAGGGCTCATGCTACTCATCCCTATTTTCAGAGAGAAATCAACCAACCTAAGAAACAATAAGAGACTGTTACAATCACACAGCCATTTTGGCGCTTCAGCAACTAAAAGTTTGTTCATGTTCATATTTTGCTATTTTGCTTTCTGAGAAGCAGTATCATAGTGACCTTCAATCCTAAGAAGAGGCATGTATCATAAAACAATTTTAAAATGGTTAAAAAATAGGTATTTTTAAAAAGTAATTTTGGCCATGAAAATGCAGTATCATAGAGCATAAAAATAAGATCGCAAATTTATATACTCGTAGGTCTGAACTGACCCCCAAAAGGCATCTACTCCAATTCCCTCTTAAAATCAGGGAACTGAGCCCCAGAAAGATGAAGTATTAGCTCAGTCTCTGAGCAGATTATCAACAGCCCCAGTTGTCCTAATTTAGTCCAATGCCATTTCCGCTTTCATTTTGCCTCTTAAGTATCTTTATGAAATAATTAAAAAAAATTTAAACTAGGATGCTTTTAAAACTTCATCTGATATAAATGGACCTAAATTAAAAGTTGCGCAGATGTTCCCAGCAGGATAACAATTTGTAGATTAAATTAGAAGCAAACCTAGTAAATTTGGAAGGAATGTTGGGTGCAGCGGCAAAAATAGACGTGAGTAAATGACTAGAAGATTTACGTAGAAACATTTGTTTTAAACAAAGGTTTTTGTAGAATGTGTTATTTATGGACCTTACATTCAGTTTTGGTTTTCTAGCTTAATAGAAGACCTAAAGTTATACAAGAATATAAAAATAGGAAAACAGCTGGTAGTTCCAGCTTTGTTGAAAACATAGATTTAAAGTAACAGCTCCTTTTTGTTTTAAAGTTCTGTGAATTCAGAATGAATCACAGAGAAAAGACAATTTATAATTCTCACTTTAAAACTTACTTGAGAATGGTGCCAGGCTTCGAAATCACCTGGAGGACTTGTTAAAATCCAGATGGCTGGTCCCCACCTCACTTTCTGACTTAGTCGTCTGGCGAAGGGTGTGAGAGTTTGCATTTCTTGCAAGTTCCCAGGTCATGCTGTTGGCCTGGCGATCGCACTTTTGAGAACCACTGGATCAGGGCAAACATATTACAATAAAAGGCAGTCCTACTCTGGTGAGGTAATTATAGATGAGAAGCTGGTTTCTTTGATATCTGTTACATAAACCATTTTTGTTGACGCATGTTTCCAGGCTTTACTAGCCAAACCATAACCACGACGACACTGATAATGTCAGATAACCTGTTCTGTGATGCTGATAATAACGATGCAACATTATAATATTATGAAGTCCCTTCTGAGTCATGACGATCAGGCTTAATTACATTAGATGTGGCTCAAAGCATTTGGTCAAATGTGCTTTTTTGAAAAATAGGAACCTGCCTATGACGTATATTAAGGGAAATCTCCAGTCAGTCCGCCTTCTCACCAGTGTTTGGGGTGGGCAGTTTCCACAGGTCGCTGCTCTGGTGGACATGCAGTGATAGTGTTTTAATAAGGTTTAATTCCTTTTCTTGTGTTTATTTCTTTGAAGTATATATCCAAATCTTGGCTCCCATTTTGTTTTTGGGTTATTTGTATTTTTTTTTAATCATTGAGTTTTGAGGGCTCTTTAGATATTCTGAATATAGTCCTTTGTCAGATTTATGACTTGTGAGTATTGTTCCTCAGTTTGTGCTCTTCCCAGATCATTTTGAAGAGCAGAAGTTTCGAATTTTTATAATATCAAGTCTGTGAATATGCTTTTGGTGTTGTATCTAAGAAATCTTGGTTTAACCCTAGTTCCCCAAGATTTTCTTTACAGTTTATTTATGGAGGTTTTATAGTTTGAGGTTTTGTATTTAAGCCTGGGATCCATTCTGACTAAATTTTTGTGTGTGGTGCAAGGTATGAGGGATTAAGTTAAAGTGTTTTTTGTTGTTGTTTTTTTTTAAATATATATATTTATTGTTATTTATGTCTTTTACATTTTGTATTCCCCTTGGGTAGCCCACCACCAATTCACCCATGATCCATCTCCATGGTCCCTTGTGTTCTTTTCTATTCCATTTTGTGCCCTTACCCTCCCCCCCACCGCTGAGTGTCTCTCTCCTATTTGGTTTCCTTATAGTCCTGTTATAAGTGAAACCATTCGATATTTTTCTTTTTCTTTCTGGCTTATTTCACTGAGTATGATCCCCTCTAATTCCATCCATGTTGCTGCAAATTGCATGTGTTTATCTTCTTTGAATGCTGAATAGTATTCCATTGTGTATATGTACCACATCTTCTTGATCCA